>NQII01002539.1:62830-121447 GCA_002778355.1 Clitarchus hookeri | reverse complement strand
TGTATTAGTGCCGAGGTATTACCCCCGCCCCGCCCCTCCAAACCTTCAGATACGAGGACACGTGTGTTGGACGGCTTGTTAGGCGTTCTTCCACTTCACTCCCTCACCACCCTTCTCACCCCTAAAATGCACCACGTGTTGCCGATTCAGGGCAGCGGCTGGCGTGTATAAAAACCCCTTTCCAAGAATAGGAGTTAGTCAGTGATATCGGGTACGTCAGGCAGTCATATCGGGGCAGTTGTTAGTTCATCTCCACCGCCGAGAGACGTCAGTTCGAGCAGAGAGTAAGTTAGTACAACAGTTACTAAGGCCGGGATATCGGGACCCGGCCATGTCCGTCAGCCGCATCATTAAGGGGTCAGTCATATAAAAACAGTTGATCATCACCGGGGCCGCGGGGAAGGTTGCGTGAGTACGAGTCCGAACAGCAGTCCAGGGAGAAGCAGCACAGGGGGCCTGCATCCAAGGCCTACCACTTCACTGGAACTCATCCCCAGATGACAGCCTACCCACACTCACCGATGAGTTAAGTATAAAATTCGTCGCCTAAAGAAGCCCCACTCAACCACGAATTCGCCCCGTGAATACGAGTAGCCAAAGTACTACAGTACCACACCTCTCAAGTTTTGATGTTGTGTACTTGTGAATATAGACACGAGACAATATATTCGTACTTCAAAATACAACAGTGATAGTCTACCTCATTATAATACCCGCAACCTCCAAGCACTTTTTAGTCGGTGCCTGGACGACATTAACTCTGACCAGATAAGCCACCATGTCCTCGACAGTGGCGGTACCTGCGTCACACTCATGAGCAGTTGAATTATAGACATTTGCCGTGTTGTAGATAATTGCGCTGTGGTCGCACTGTCGAATGGAATATTAGCCAGCCATGAAATACTGGGATCTCATCAGACTTTAAATTGGCCGCCTGAGTAACGTTCGATTAATAATAATAAAAATAATAGTCGTCTTTATTTGTGTGACACAGTTAAGGCCACATGGTCTTGTCTACTACTTTACCACAGATTATAAGTAATATTTTCTTCAGATAATAATTAATAATTCTAATTACAAATTAAAGTTTTCGCTACATCATTGCAAAAACAGTAAAAATCAACTAATGTTGTTACCCTAACAGAATAGTCAAAATCAAATATATACAAATGAACCTGACAAAAGAACAGCTTTACAATTGCAACGTTAAAATACGATTTTACAGAATGAAAAAACATAAAACATTATACTATAAGGATATTACAAAAAAATATTCACACCCATTCACCCATTCATACACACACTCGCCTACCAACCCACACACACATATGCATAACTATGCGCCACCCTTGCATAAAGGGGAAAAAAAAGAGTGAAATTTATTTGGTACCTTTGGCATGCGCTGATGACATAAATTTCAGTACAAGCTTTCTGAAAATTGTAAATGATGTGCATTGTTTTATGTTCATAGGATGTTTGTTCCAGAGCCGAGAATATCGAACAGAAAAGGATCGGGAGTAAAAATCAGACTTATTATGCGGAATAATGAGGAGGGAATTATGGGACCTATTATTGATGCTATAGCGCGAATTCAAAGGAAGAACGCTGGAGTACCGGTAATTAATGAAGACTAAACAAGATCTCGGCGCATTTTATTGGGGCCAGACGTATGGGCCACTCCATTTCCGAATTCGTGCAGGCACTGTAATTTCCAAGAGCCACCGTGTCGAGAGTATTCAGTGAGTTCAGGGATTCGAATAAAACCGCCGCAGCCAGACACAACTGCTGTGGCCTACGACGTATCGGTGACAAAGGTTGTCGTCAGTAGACTCTATTCGTAACAGTGGATAGACACGCGACAGTGCAGCAGATCACTCGCCAATTTAATGCTGGACCACAACGACCTATGGTTAGCCATACAATCCAGAACTGTCTTCTCATTATGGGGTACAGACACCACCGTCCCACTAGGGTAGCTCTGCTCACCGCATGTCACAAATCTCAACGTTTAACGTCGATGCGGGAACACTGCAATTGGACCCTCAACGCATAGACTGATGAATCGAGGTGCACGTTGATACACGCCGATGGCATGGTACGAGTGCGTCACCAAGCACATGAAGCAATGGAACCCTCATGTCAGTAGGGTACAGTTCAGGCCGGTTTTGGTATTATCATACTGGAACTTTACTTGAGATGAAATGGGTCCCCTTGTACAAGTAACTTCGTCTCTCATCTGTGAATGATACATGAACCTGCTGGCAGATCATGTGCATCCTGCAAGAGACCTGTATTAACAACAAGACAACACACCGGTCCACCGCTACTGTATCGTGACAGAGTGGTTGTATGAAAATACATAAACCTGAAAATGCTGCCCTGGCCTCCGATGTCACCCTACCTCAATCCTGTCGAACACATCTGGGATGCTGTCGGAAGGGATTTGCGCATTGTGGATCTTGCTCCTACCAATCTCCGTGAATTGTGTGATGCTGTGCAGCGGTAAAGGATCAGTAGGGTTCTCGACCGCTTCCGGTGTCTTGTGATGTCTATGCCACGCCGCTTCACTGCCGTCATCAGGGCTGAATGGGTGCTACATGCTACTAGGCACGTATCTCTAATTCAACTGCTCATGTGTATATGATATTTTTTGGCCCTCTGTGTTTTCCGCCATGCATCAATTCACACAAAAGATTCGAAAATACAGTATTTTTACTAATTTTCTGTGTTTTTATCCACTAACAACCTTAATATGTTGTCATAAAATTATGTATTTTAAATAGGTGCATACTGCTTCAGCTTTTTAAAAACTTAAATATTGGATACTTTGATGAGGAGTTAGTTATACGGATGGATATGCACTTCTGTCTGGCAGAGTGGTCTGAAGACTCAAAAAATATGTGTGGATGTATAGTATGTCATTATTTGTTTAAAAGCTTAAATGTAACATTTCATGTCATAACTGTACACAAACTTATAAAGTATACGAACAAAAAATTTTACTTTCTCATTTATTGATTTGTGGATGTTTTTATCGGATATGGCTTTTGTTTTATAGAATTTTTCTATGATTATTAGATGCAAATTGCTTCTGAAGCTTTGACTTCCTAAAGAACCCATTTTTCCTGCCCTGACTTTTAATGTGTTCAGTTAGTTTACATATCCTGAAAACTTTATTTTATATGTAATTCGCAATTTTACCTACATGGCAAATAACGGTGCATTTTCACATCACCTTTTTAACTTTCACCTTCTTGGTATGCACAAAATAAGCTAGTAATAACCTTAATATCTATGATGCAAAACACGTTGGCATTTAAATGCCGGAGATAAAACCGTTTGAAAGCAGACATTTTAGCCACATATATTACAAATAAAGGCAAATGCTATCAATTTAACATTGTTTTATACTTTCTTAGCCTTTTGTAAACTGCCTGCTTTTGCGAGTATGCGCCGTTTAATCAGGTGCTATTGAAGGTTTAGTCGCCTTATTTAAAAGGGTGATTTTATTTTCAACTAAGTTCTCCGCGATTGCCGAAACTATAACCGAATAAAAATAAGCTAACTATGTCACCGTATAATTTAAGCATTTTTTTAAATCTATGGCAGCATTTAGGTAATGAATATTTTGTCCACAAAAATAGGACTTCATTAGTAGGAACGACTCAGCAAGTAGTTTCACTTCATGTTTATGGCAGGAGGAAGGCTGTAAATAACGAATATTCACGTCTTGTGTCGTGGAATTCGTCCTGCTTGTTTAAAGTTCACTCATTTATCCTACTCTTTGGGTAGTTACACCAAAACCAGGGACGGAAGCCTTCACGCGTGCATTCTCTCGCGTATTGTCTGCCAGCAAATGATATTTAAAACTGGCAGAGTTTACCCGCAGAGGTTTCTTCCTTGTACTATTTCTTTTCTTAATATTGTCTACTCTCTATACGTCCATGGAGGAAAATACCTCTCTAAATCTCAATTGTGATTTCGTGAAACTTTATGAACACATCAGTGCAGTTACCTACTCCAAGCTGTTCCAAGCATTCGTTCTAGCTTTTAATTACATACGAAAATAAATTAACTTCCAAAATAAAACATTCAATGTGTTAACATCACCCACAAATATGCATACGCACAATAATGCACATAAAGTGAAACTATAAGAGGTGCTTAGTAAAATAAGAATGGAAATTCGGAAGTTTGTCAAATGGAGAATAAAATATTATAGTAGTGTTTATTGTATGATAGCTTAAGTATAAATGGGTCCAAATAAAATTATATTGCTATGAAAAAAATAACAGAGGGCATTTATTTCACAAATTTAACAAAAATTTAGTTAATCATATTATTTTCATAATGGCTAATATATTAAAATAACGTGAAATATAATGCAGATAGCATGTTATTTATATAATAAAATATACTGATGTATATCTTCAATCCCTGGTATGCGTTTTGGCTGGAAATGGTCTTCCTCTGTGGTTCACGTATTATTCACCTTTTATTCTTGGATTTTATTCGTGTTTCCGATTTANTAATGTATATCTTCAATCCCTGATATGCGTTTTGGCTGGAAATGGTCTTCCTTTGTGGTTCACGTATTATTCACCTTTTATTCTTGGATTTTATTCGTGTCTCCGATTTACTTCGATGGATTGGGTTTTCGTTTGTGAGAATATATTAACTCTATCACATCTTTATCAATTTCACTTTAAATTACTTTAGTATCTGAATAAATTATACAAGAACTGAGTTATAGTACACTAAAAACAATAACTGTGCTTCGACCGGATACAGTCTTAGGATAAAAAAAAGTTAATGACACCAAGATATATAATACGAAATTGTTAAACAGTTAAATACAAACAGCACTAGCGCTCGACTTCACCATTAAACGTCTTTGTGTTAGTTAAAATGGCGATAATCTGGGATTTATGACGTTTAACCGAAAACCAAACATTTCATAATACTCTTGTGTGCTCATGAATGTATGTGAATAATGTTATTTTACGCCGCANCACGACTTCACCATTAAACGTCTTTGTGTTAGTTAAAATGGCGATAATCTGGGATTTATGACGATTAACCGAAAACCAAACATTTCATAATACTCTTGTGTGCTCATGAATGTATGTGAATAATGTTATTTTACACCGCACGATAGTTCTACAAATGTAATGTCATGTGGACCATGAGAATTTTCCTCAGAATTTGAAGGATGCAGTTTTGTAAACGGCTTATGACTCCCGCCTAAATCACCCAAGCCTCTCACCGAATTTGTTTGGTGATATAACGAACATTTTTTTAGGAAGAAACTTGAGGTACTGCAGAAGAGAAAACCCTTCTCACTACATATCCAGCTTCTATTGGCTTTTCTAAACTTGAGACCAGGTGGATATCTCGAAGACACATTCCTTCCTGAGAGAAGAAAGTACCTTATACTCCCTCATGGTAACTTATCATCAAATTGTTCATCAACCATTACCACTTGGCATATCTAGACACTGGCCCACACATTTTTTAGTATATGTTGGCACACAAATATTTGATACATTCTACTTGTATTTTGGCTAGGTATTTTTTCTCATAAATGTGTTAACAGTTTTCGACGAAAGCCAAAATCTTTACCTTCTCATGTCAATAGAAGAGGCAGTGTCATTTCAATATTATTTTGTTTGTAATGGGCCTAGCATGAGGGTACAGAATGCAAGTAAATATATCTTGGCGTTATCTCACCGCTCTGTATCGCTACGTGCTTCACGTCTTGTCAGGTGGCATATACCATTTCACATTCATACACTGTGCTTTTACAATTTTAACCTAGAACTCTTATAGCCTCTAGGCTTTAGCGCGCCTTGGCCACCTACGCGGCAGATGTTCCATATCTCAAACTGTTTTCGACCATAATCAATGCCCTAGTTTGATACAACAATGGTAACTACAACACAGTTCTACAATTCCTGAAGCCCGTTGTACTCAGTACATGTGTGATCTAGGCAGGGTACTATATGACCCATATCGTCTCTCCAGGTCATCACCACAGTATTGTCTAGGGTCAACACATCGACCACTCATTGGTAATGTAGTCGCTCGCAGTCTCATTTAGTAAATGCAGAGTTTATGGATACAACCAAAAGCCCAACATCAATAGATTAAACCAAACAGATCACTNAACCCGCTGTACTCAGTACATGTGTGATCTAGGCAGGGTACTATATGACCCATATCGTCTCTCCAGGTCATCACCACAGTATTGTCTAGGGTCAACACATCGACCACTCATTGGTAATGTAGTCGCTCGCGGTCTCATTTAGTAAATGCAGAGTTTATGGATACAACCAAAAGCCCAACCTCAATAGATTAAACCAAACAGATCACTAATGATATTACTCAATTTCCATTTAACACTTTAGGATTAGCAGAATTGGCCACGTGATAGCATAGTGGCCAACAAATTGAGCCAATAAAAGCATTCTATTCCAGATCTACAAGTGGTGGAGAACTGCTTTTTTCCTTTCTACATGGCCAATAAAATGCCAGGGAATAAATTAGCGACCACACCCAAGCCTTGTCAAGTCGCAGGTGTACCTTCACATTATCGCCAGTAGATCCAATCAGATATCTGAGAAGTCTGAAGCTCGTTGCACCAAAAAAAAAGGCGCACATTTTTGAAATCTATGCCTACTCTAGTTGTTTTCAGGGAACTATGTCCTAACAGTTGGAGTTGGTATCCATCTGCTGCACATTTGTATAATTCCATAAGGCCGTCCCGAGGTATATTTAAGAAATATTGCAGCGGCACTCGAAATGTATTGTTCTCTCATTCTATTCTTTTGCAGGTGATGTGCTCGAGCCCTCCAAAATCTTGAGAGCTTCTTGTCTAGTAATGCCTGCAGTAATTGGGTAACTCAGCAATCAGCTAGAGTGATTGGATCTTGTTCTTAAATAAAGTGTATGTGTTGGCTGACATATTGTCATTCTTAGGGTAACCAAGCACCCCAGTTGGGAAACACACAGCATATTACCTAATGACCTGTTGTATACCCTGAGCCACTGCCTATTAGCCACACGACATTGCATGCGGGTGGCACTGTGAGAAGACCTGTGGAATGGTCCTTCCTTCAAATAATCGCGTGTATTGCACATGTGATCATGCATCTAGCAGCAAAGCTCATCTGGTTTAGATAAATAACTGTGGTTGGCCAGGTGTGTTGTACAGAGGCACGTGCCTATGAGACCTTCGGGGTGTATCGTGGAGGAATAATAGTGACAAGCAGTAAATTCCATAACGCACTCATCTCTGTTCTACGAAAATATCCATGCATGGCCAAACTCCAGAGAGCCTTGAATGCCAGAGTTATCAGCACAGAGCTACCTTCTGTCCAGCTGTTCTTGGCAATCGAAACACGAACAAGGTGGTAGTTTAAGGTGCGAGGCGGACAGACGTGAGTATTTTAGTCAATTTCCTACTAGAGTATGAGGAGTTGCTTCTGCATGTCTCATTCCTTACTCCGGGAACGATAGAAGAACGAGATGTGGATTTGTGCTTCAGCACATCCTATCCCAGACTTCACAGGCACCATAGAGTCAGGGTAAGAAAAAATATAGTATAGGAAAACAGTGGCTCGCCCATTACGGACACACAGTGGAGGCCTAGTAAGTCTAGGCCACATAGCAAAAACTGACACTGGCACCGACGAGCCGGCGAAATCGCCATCCAGGTGGTCCCTGCCACCAGCTCATCAGGGGAGATGCTGCAACATTTCACCCGCGCCTATGGCGATCTGAATGAGGTAATCGCCGATGATTACATCTGAAATCCTGCTCATTTCCCATCAACGAAGCCACCAGAACCAACTTCAGTCCCTACTCCAGCTCGTCAAGGCCACAAGACTATTTGCTCAACATCCTTATCAACTTATTCTCTGGCGGGTGCAAAGTCAAATTCCCTTGCAGGAAAGGGTGAAGATGGGCACTTGAAGAATGGGGCCTTCATTACGTGTACTTGGTAGAGGATCCTTTTCCCAATATAGGACGGAAGAGAAATAAGGTCGAGGAAACACGAGTGCGGCTGGCATAGTTGCCTGAAATAGAGCTCACACGCTAATACGAAAACAGTTATCAGTTGTTGGACCCTTCGTGATATATTGTGTGTTTTTGGTGTTATTCCGTCAATAATTAGCGTGATTTTTTAATTAACAAATTTAGTGATACATCAAAAAATCCAACTGACATACTTTATGTCTGGATAAAATCCACATTTACTTAAATCACCTACGTTTAAAATTTATGTTACAAAAGATTGTGTCCACACATATAGGATCTCACAAGTAGCTATGTAAAGCCGAATCGGTGGCAACGGTATCCGAGATAGGATACAGTATCATCCGCCATCTTGGTAGGCGCGGCCGGTGGCCTCATTCATCTCCCCCCTCGCCTTCTCACAACCCATGCCCAGCCATTCCAGCGACCCGTAACCCTATAAATGTATTTAATATAAAAATTTTGTATTCATTATTTTATAAAAAAAATCTTTTCCTTGGAAAACCCTCCGTTTGCATAGAAACACCCACTCGCACGATCCCTGCTAGAGTGCGCGAATCCCCAGTAAGTATATTTATTCACGAATTTAAATATGTAATTTTCCATAAATAGGAAGAATTATAAAAACTTTGAATTATTCCATCTTAATAATTTTCACGAAAGCAAATGTACGGTAGGCCAGGCCCCATTCAGACTTTCAACTTACAAAATTGATTTTTTTATTTGAAATTAGTTGACTGTACATTCCAGCTAGAACCCTGTAAAAATAATTTAAATTTTAATGCTTGGTTCTTTAAAAAATATCAATAAAATTTGTTTTCTTATATTTACTTTATTCAATTTGTTTTAACTGTTTCAATAAAAAAAATTTAAAAATAAAGCCGTCTAGTTTTGTAACCACGCACACCCCGACAGGCGCTCGACACATACACACACGTCAGAACAGGCGTGTGCGGCAGGCGACGTCCTTAAAGTATTGAGGGGAAAGGAAGGGGACGAAGTGTTGTCGAACCTCGAGCCAAGTGCGCGTGAACTGATCTCGATCGCACGTCAGCTGCTATGCGGCCATGGAGCCGTGTATCACTTGCGTGTTTAAAAAAACTAATGAAATTCTGTTTATTCGCATTCCGAAGATTACAGAAGTCACTTACTCTTGAGCGATAGGAATTTAATTTTTCTCGGTAAATTTAATTTTGCAAACGATAATATGCAATAAAAGTTTAAAAAATTAATCCGCAATTTACAGTAATAAATCGCGTTTCTTGCTAAAATGTCATAATGCTGACATAAAATAAAGTTTAAGAAAAAATTCGTTCTTTACAACCGAGCTTCGCCGTGAAAGTGAAGTGGATATGTTCACGTATTTCAAAATTCTAAATGGGTTTCGCTTGTATTCGCGGCTGCAATTATAGAGTAATGCCGCTGTTTTGAAAACGCCTATCTCATAGACAGGAAAGGCGATGGCAGGAAACAGAAAAAATTACGTTGTAGGCGGGGAATAATTTCCATAGAACTCCGATTGCCTGGCGCATAAAAAATTTTATTATAAGAAAGTTTAATGCCACATTACATATAGACGCTAGCTACAGGTATTGAATTCCATGCTTTAATGCCTTGTCGGCTGTAGACAAGTTTTAGTGTAGTTCGTATGAATAGTCTTCGCGTAGAGCACCCAAGGCCACTGACGTGACACCGGTATCTGGTCTGCACGATTAGTAGAGGGGAGTGGAGGTGGAGCAAGTCCTACATTGTCAGCTGCAGATGTGTCCACCCCAAGGCACTGCCATCTGAGCTTGCCGCCGACAATGCCACGCATTACATATTAAAATGTATTTGCTCTTGAGTGTCTCTAAAAAACCAAATTTAATTTAGCTTATGCATATACTGGCACATGGTGGAGGAAACAAATGTCTTTAATAATGGTTATTTACACATAGGTGTCGAAGCTCGCGACTCTGTACGCACAGCGACGCGGGTTCGTAATTGTAGACACGTGCGCGCGCACTTAACTTCGTTTTAAGATAGACATACAATATTCGCCAAACGTTTGATTGCAGTTAGGTAGATAGCCACGAAAAAAAAAAATCCATGACTACATTCAGCTTTAATACTATCATTGTTTCGCCTATCTCTTAGCCAGATCGCGTATTTNCACGCGCACTTAACTTCGTTTTAAGATAGACATACAATATTCGCCAAACGTTTGATTGCAGTTAGATAGATAGCCACGAAAAAAAAAATCCATGACTACATTCAGCTTTAATACTATCATTGTTTCGCCTATCTCTTAGCCAGATCGCGTATTTGTGAGCAGACAAGTAGATATCACGCAGTAGCTGTGATGCATTTGCTTTCTTCGGGCACTAAAAACGGATATGTACTAACATGTTATTTTATATTCTACAGGTTACTACCAAATCCACTCAAAAATGCAATCCTAATGTTAACCATCAATACGAAGGATAGTTGAGAAATTTAATTATCTGTCAATATTTTTGCAATTACGAAATACTCGAACAGGAAGAGTAATTGTGTTTAAAAATAAATACTATACTTCATTCATTTCCGCAGGCCTATCCCGTATAACGAGAACCATATAAATTAAGTAATTGGTTAATAAAAATAAATGTAGTCAGTTTGATGCCTTTATGCCCCACAGTTGGGAGCCAATTCACTTGACGCTATTTAGGCTGGGCTGTGTACGCCCCGCAGTTGGGAAGCCAAATAACACATCCAAAAAGTACGTAGCGTCTTTTGTTAATGCTTAGCAGCACAGACTATATGATGCCTGAAGGTTAAGGGGTTTGCAATAATGTAGGCTTTAGCTGTTTCAATTTTGAAGGACGAATATATTGTCTCGAATTTAACAAAAAGAAAATACATCAGCACTTGAGAGGTGTGGTACTGTAATAATTTGGTTACTCGGATTGACTGCTAACGACTTCGTGATGGAGGGGGGCTTCTCTTGATGGTGATTGTATACTTAACTCTTGCTGGTACGATGTCAGCTGTGGTTTGTGAGCTCCGGCGATGGGCGGCCTTTGGCAAAGGCCCGCTATTTCTGCTGCTGTCTCACTGTGGTGATGTTCTACTGACGTGGCCGAGGGCCCGATTTGCCCCCGGCCAAAATGGCGCGGCTGACCTCTCTCTGCGCGGTGATCTTCAACTGGCTGCTCGATGGTCTCCTGATCTAACCTCTCTGCGCTGTACTAATGAACTGATTCCCACTTCTCTCGGAAAGGGGTTTTTATACTTGCCAGTGTCCATCCTTAATTGTCGGCACGTGTCGCCTTGTGGGGGGNACCGCAGAACAATGCCTTTCAAAACACATGTCCTGGTTCCTGAAGGGATTGGGTTGGGGGGGGGTAGTATCTCACCCCTAGCTTACTCTCATCAGCTACTTCTTCGGTGCGTTTCCATATTGTCCTGTGGTTAGCTAAGGGGGGAGGGTGGTGTTCTCGGCACCAATATCCAGCTCGTCAGCTATTTATTCCGTGGTGCGTGTATTTTGAATTCCGGCGAAATACACATTATTATTTCGTGATATCGCGTAAAACCTCTGCGCTCCACAGATCTCACGGGCTGGCTAGAGGCCTAGGGGGGTGAAGGGGGTGGCAGGGAGGCCTACGCAGCAGGACGGGCAACAAGACACGTGTAACTGCGATCCGTTCTGGCTGTTCACCTGCTTTGTGACACGCGTCTCTACCCTGGTTATGCATGGGGGGGGTGTGGTTGTGGGCCAGCGTCGCTCTACTATCCTTAAACCGTCACACATCAAGTTGAAAACACTTCAAGTTTCGTAGGCAACCGAAGTGTTTGTAAAAGTATATATATCACGTGACCGTACATGTAATGTTACATTACTGCAGAACAAAGTCTTTTATAATTTGAATACCATGAAAAATAATTGCAGGGAATGCACTGCTCTCAAAACATATGTTTTAGGAAAAAGTTTCTTGATTTGATAATAATTGAGAATGAGAGAAAAACGCTACTGGATCCTGCATACAAACAAGAGCTACATATTAAACGAGCAGGTTACTATAAAAATAATTCAGACGAAAGCTGAGTGTATCATTTGAATGATAGTGCATTAATCGTTATTTTCCATTGTGGAATTCACCGTACCATGTGTGTAATTTTATTTTAAACTATACATTTGATCAGTCTCGTACAATAGCCCGTGGCAGCTTTGACTTGACACCCCTCCACAGCGTAAAGGGACATGATTCCTCAGCATTGATCTATCATGGATATTTGTCTGTGCTGGAAAAGTTTCCTCGGGGTCTTCATTCCATTAACTAATTTTTGCAGTCACGTAGTATGGTAAGGAATTTTTTTTCATTACTATGCTTTACCCACAACATTTTTTGGTGACTCCAAATATAAAGATTTACTGATAATATTTTATATTTTTAAGGTCAATCTTTTATAAAATTAATAAAACCCAACATATTAAAAAAATTAAAATTGCCTAAGGAGAAACATAAGTTCTTGAATAAAAGTCTTTATATATATGTATATATATATCGATCTCCCTGGTCGGTTTGCAAATTGTTCGGGATGTGTCCTACACTCAACACATCCTTTATGGCCACGGTGACATAATGTGCATTTTTCGACTTGATCAGCCTGGACCAGGCGAATTTTCTATAGGCATCGATGACTATCAGCAGGTATTTTTTGCCCTTGTTGATCCAAGCATGTGGGATCATCATGATCTTGCGATGGTGGTAGTTAGGGCCTGATGGCCGCGTGAAGTTCTTAGGTGATTCCCATCCGACTCATCGTATGTAGCCTGAGTCCTTCAGTTCTTCGACGACGGATATAATATCGTTGGTGTGCGAGTAAATGCCAACCCTTTGCGAAGTTACCAGTAGTTGTTGTCTATCCACCAGTTTGATCGGGTCGTCCCTAAATATGTAGTCGATGTTCTTGCCACCATCTATCTTCTTCAGACCGTTCCCATTTTTCTGTGCTAGGCCACTGAAGATGTCTGCCAGAATGTCGATTTTTTCGTGATCTTCGTCCTTATAAGCACCGGTCTCGGGATTGTTAATTTGGTAAAGTATGTGTGTGAGTTTGAGCAATGTCTTGTATTCCATAAGGTCGGATTCTGTAAACTCCCTGGGCTCTTTGCGAAATAGCAGTTTGTAAAGCCCGGATATTCCATATGTCTTGTAATCACCTGTTTGGATTATCCCACCTGGTAAAAACTCTATTTCATCAGCACAGAGGTACCATTTATCCTTATGCTTGTATACACCGTACATCGTATCATTATTACGAGATGTGCACGGTCGTAGGTACCATCGAGCCAGAGCATTATATTTCAGGGCTTTCTTCCGTATATTTTTCTTGTGAGCCAAATACACATCACATCCTTTATTCCGATCTGTCTGTACGACATCATGTTTCCTTTTCTTCGTAGGCTAAGGAGTATTGTCGACTTTGGTCTTCACGACTACAGGTGCTCCATCGCTCTCCCTGAGTACATCATTACGACGAGTAATAATAAACTTAAAGATTTCTTTGTTTATAAGGTGGTGCGTTTATTTGGTTTTCTTGGCGAGCAAATACTTAGAGCGAACCGACTGTATCACTCGATGCAGTTCGCTAACAATGTCCTATATCGTACCAAATACAAATGGTTACTGTTGCTCTCATTTATAGGTTTATTCGTGATTCTCAAACAAACTATTTTCGATAATTTCCAGGGATTCGCTGCAGATATCTAATATGTCGTTGCAATGGTTTTGAATTTCTGTTTTCGTTGCGAGCTGGGAAATCGAGGTAGCAAATGTACGATCTAAGGAATCTTTTAGCACTTTTAGATTATCTTCATTTTGTGTGGATTCCACATTCTTTATGTCGGTAATATGCCTTTAAACACTCGTTACATGCTCGTCCATTGCCATCAAATCGCGAAATATCTCGGTATTCACAAGATCCATCTGCTCTCCGATCTCGGACTAGTAAGTGCGAAAGAATTTGCACTGATCAGACAACATATTATGTCATTCCGAGATTAAGATATTAACTGTTTCGAGGACGAAATGTTTAGTAGCTGCATCTTCAGATTGTTCGGGTTCATCAACATTTCTAATTATTCTTCTACCAGCATTACAAGTTCCATCATTTGTTGGTACGAGACAACCCCAATCTTCGTCTTAGTCAAGCCGCATTTTGAGGCTGCTCTGCCTGAATTTCGATATCCTGTAACTCATTATGGAGTGTCGATGATGAACTGATCGAATCCACATCGATACTGCCATTATATAGAGGCCAGTTTTTTACTATCGCCATAAATCCATACTTGTCTTCGCAACACAAATAACACAGGCTCTTGAAATCCAATAATGTAATGTCCATATTGACGTGCTCGTCGTACGCATGCCGCCAATTCATATTGTCCATGCGAAACAGCACCAACACATTAGCATTATCGCGAAGCAGTTGTTTGTGTATCTGCTAATAAGTCTGGCCAAGATATACGCAGTCCACGTTCGCATTCCGTCCCATGCTCAAGTACTCATGCATGCAAGTTTGTTTCTCATGTGACACATAGTCGAAAATAAGTACTGAGTTTGGCAGTGCTTCGCTCTGTGGCAGAAAGGATTCGTTATCGCTGCAAGGGCCTTTTACAGCCGGCAGTACTCGTGCCAGTCTTTGGTGTTTTTGATGCTGGAGTGATTTGGAGTACAGGTACACATTCTCGAACCTAAGAACATTCTCTTCTTCCAGCAGACTCAGTAGGACACATGCTTTCTCACAATTTAATGGTCCTGTGATGATGCAGTGCACTGAATTCAGAAATAGGCTTCCATGACGCGATTTGTGGGAGATAGCTTCATATTTAGCATGAATGCATTTGGGTAGTGTAACATCTTGCTTGACGATATGTAAACTGTTTTCTTCTGCTGGCTACATATAATACATTGGAGGAGGAGATAGCATACACAATCCTCTTGACGACATTTATCATGTTTCCTGGTATTATAATATCTCTTTAAATTATCACTCCGAGTAAACTGCATCTGGCAGAGTTTGTACTGAAATGACAAATTTCAATATGTGATACATCCTCACTGTTCCATGTCTAGAATGATACTCAAATAAAAATGTATAAAATGAGCATATTTAAAAGTTTTTAGATCAGTTCACCATATTGTCTCGAAGAGGAAAGGCCATATATGGAAGCAGGATCGTCGATATGCTGATAAACAATATACTGTTCAAGCTGGACATCCCCGGATTAAAGTTCTGCAGGCCTGGAACCAAGCTAGCTAAAAGGATGGCGCATGGTTACATGGGTATCAATGCACTGTATGATGCCTGCAACTAAAACGACACATTTTACTCCCTGAACATGAATCTACAAGCTCAGCACCAGGCAGACAAGATACTTGCACAGAAGGCCGATGAGATACGAAAATCGTCACATACCTGGCTCGGAGGAAAAATCGTTGTGGGGCGTTTCCAATCTGATGAAGGCCAAAATGCAGATGGGCATAGGTGCAAAGGGCAAGTGGAAGGCGCAAATGAAACGAAAATTGGTGAAAAAAGGAAGAAAATCTTGGAAGACTGTAATGACGCAATATTCGTAATTTTTCGGGACACTGGTGTAAAATTCTTTCGTGTGTATGTAGATTTGGAAAGATTCGTAATTTTTTTATCGTGTTTCCAATTAAAAGCCATGGTGGCTTATTTTAATATGTTAGTTTGTTTATCGGGTTTGAATTTTAAAGCCGTGGTGGCTCGTTTCCCGTGTTAGTTTATCCGGCAGACGTGTGCTATTGTAGGTTAACGGGCGGACGTCTGCTGTTTATGTTTTATCATTAGTCTGGTTACAGTTTCGTTTCGAACTTTGGTTTCTTGTTATGCGTCAGCATTAATTATATTAGTTCGTTTCTGTGGATCAGGTGACGGTCGACAAGTTTTAGTTCCTTCGGCGCAGTTTTAATGCGTCAACAAATTTTATACGAAACGAGATGTTAGTTTATCTGGATGTTGAATGCGTCGACAGTTTTAGTTCATCCAGCGCATTTTCAGGCAACGTCAACAAGTTTTTGTTGTACAAGAGGTTAGTTAATCTGGATGTTGACGGCGAAGTTCGTTTATGTTGACGGCACAGTTTTAGTTTCGTGCGGAGCAGTTCGATAACGAGGGAGAGCATGCGTGGCAGGCCTTTATCTCAGGAAAGGGGGGTGCGAGACAGAACAAAAGACGCGTCTGTCTGGCGCCCTTCACTTATTCAAGTCAGTCGTCAGGGAGAGTCACTTCACGTCGCCTGTGAGGGCAGGTCAGCGCAGTCGTCAGAAGCATCATGCAATTATAGCCTAGGCCACGTTCGGGCAGGACGAGAACCCCCACATCGGTAACTAGACTATATTATTTCATTTCTAGCCGGTGTGGGAGGTAGTAGCATGTATTATTTCTTCGCGACAGTTTTCAGACACCTAAATAATATGTAAACTACTGTGCCGCTGTTTTCTGCACTGGTATAATTAATTGTGAAAGTTAGTACTCTGCAAACTAACTTCGTCTGTGAACTTTGAAACTTCAATAGTTAAATAAATATATATATATATATCAAAATACTCTGGAACTTCTTTCTTAAGTAACTAGCATCCAATTGTACTGAGTCTCGTGGTTCTACCTTCTGATCCAGTCGAGGGCAAGCCGTGGCAACGTAAACAGTCGGCTGTGTAACAAGTGCCGAACGTTACAAGATGGCGCCCACCGGTGAGGCTGCAACTTTATAAATATCGCTTAACGAGCCAGCCCGGGAACATTACAAAATGGTGCCCATCTGTGAGGCTGCAATATATGTAAATATGCCTTAACAACAAGCCAACGAAATATTACAAGACCAAGAAAACATATATTGGTGGATTTTCTCCGCTACTTTTTCCTGCACTCGGAGCCCTCGGGGGCCTAATCGGAGCCACGAGCGGTATCGTCCAAGCCGTCAACACAGCATCGAACGAATGGAAGCAGTTGTCCGAGGCCCAAAGGCACAATGCAAATATGAAAGCTATCGCTATCGGTAAAAAAAACGTTCAAGGTCTCTGCCTTAGGCCAACCCAGTGGGAGGAATAGGTGTAAAAAAAGCGACACAATAGGAAGAGGCCCTAATGAAATCTCTACCGAAATGGCCGCTCACAAACGGGGATTTGGAACTGTTTGCATGCAAATTGAAGATAACTCATTTTCGCGGATTGTTCATACGAGATGCTTTGCCCCTTAAACCCAAACATGACGAATGTGATGTAATCAACCTGAGCACGATAGCCGGGCCCAGTGCGCACTGGATAACTTACGTCAAAAGTGGCAAATGTGGAGACTACTATGGCAGTTGTCATAGTTTGCGTTTTCCACCAAGCTGCAACTGTGCATGAAAAATTGTAAACTGACTTACAACCACGAGATGGAGCAGATGCCGAACTCGTGGAACTGTGGACACTTGTGTCTTAGCTTCCTTGTTCTTTCGTACAAGTAATTGAATAAAATGGCTATACATGAACCAGAAATCATCAGTCATGTTCATAACGCTTACCTTGACAAGTCGTAAATCCGAGCTGCGTGCTTTACACTTTCCTCCACTTGACCTGGAGGGGGAATGGTGCATATGTTTGGTCGATTTTTAAACCTACAGTGCGATACCGCACATCGTTGAAAAAAACTGCAAGATGTATCTCGTGAAAAGTGATAATATCTTCCGCGAGATAACACTGCCCATTGCCACTTACGGATAAAATTACATTTAAAGGTACATAGAATATTTTCTGTCTCCCGACACAAAATTTGAACTACGTGGTAATTCCAATACTCTGAAGAGCGTCACAAGAGACAGCGAAGGTACAGACTTTACGAAACTGGATTCCATTGGAATGATACTGGGGTTCGAGCCATGCATATACAAAGCTGGAAAAATCCACGAATCGTCTCGACCCATAAACATCTTGCCTGTTAATGTGATACGATTAAACTGCAATTTGGTGAGTGGTACGTATCTCAACGGTAGGCCAAGCAATATGCTGCACGAGTTTTCACCGATGGTGCCTCCAGGTTATGAAGTGGTCGTGGCACCTCAAAGCATAATTTACGTTTCGGTCGTCGCGAAGATAGCACACGAAGTGGTAGAGAATATTGTCGACCAGCGCGGAGAGTTGGTGAACTTTAGAAACAATTAAATCGCACTAAGATTGCATTTTAGAAGATGGAAATAAGTTTTATGGTGCCCAGAAGCAATACAACAAAGGAGCACATCAAACCGGCAATCAGTATGGCACAGGTCACCAAGGAGTTAACACATGCCAACGAGATTTTCGTCCACAGTCTTGGCTTCGAGGTCGATCACCATGGAAGACTACAAAACATCAACGAGCCGTCCAGTTTTGAAGACAGCCTCACGAAAGTAGAACTTCATGCATACCAGCCATTCCTGATCGGACCATACACATTACCATCGGAAGTTCGGACATCGGTCCTACACAAAGATATCTGCACTCTACCTTATCAGTCATTCCTGCAATTCAAAGGGACACAGATGAAAGAATATGGATCCAACCCGGCATCGACGAAAATAACGAGTAAAGGTATTCTACACCTCATCGATCGCTTCATGTATTTTCTCAACGGTGTCGATGTTGACCAGACGAGAGATGTCGGCATAACGACCGCGAACAAAAATTAACTTTTACTCATGCTGAATGAGCTTACTGCTGCCAAATTGGCCGACTGGGGATAGAAGATGACTGCAGTTTCTTATAAACCCCGGAGGGAAATTCAAAGTCTGCATTCCTCTAGCGATGTTGCTAGGATTTGTGGAAGACTACAAACGAATTATCATCAATTCGAAGTAGGAACTGCTCCCAGCCAATAGGCACTCAGTTACCATCGTGGGTACGGGGGAAAACCTAGAGACAGCGGAACTGAAACTACAGTCTATCGAATGGATGCTGCCTCACATTCAGCTGAGTACTATAGAACGCATAAATATACTGAAGAACGTGGAAGATGGCAATTCATCGATGTGGGTTTCAGGTCGTGGAGTCTCGAGACATACCACCCCAGACTGCCCGCACGCTAGCGCATCAACTGGATGGCGAAGTCCAGCTTTGCCACCGAGAAACAGCTACAGAACGGAAGACAGCACAATGTAAGAGTGAGCCGTTCGCAGTTCGACACATGTCAAATAAAAAATGTGAAAATATATTTGAATAGTGAAAGTTGATGATTGTAAAGGTTTTATTGTGAATAATGCGAGTCTTTATTGCGACCCATATGCAATGAGAATATATATATAGTATATATAATATATATGTATATATACATACACCTAAATAATTAAAGATTACAGCTTCAGTTATTGAATAAAACAAATGATAACTTATAGATTATTTTTCAATTGAAGGACGAACATTGTATCTGTATTGACGCAGTACATTCGTAATAAACAATCCTGTTTATTTTATTACGTTTGAAATGTGCAAGCAGGCTAGGGTGCCACCTGCAGATGGTAGGATGTGGCTGTGGCTGCTCAATCTTGTTTTCTTTGCTCATCACTATTCCAGTGTAGAATAGTGACGCGCAGAAAAAAGCGGAGTGGTTAACCAATTTTGGTTAAACCAGCGACGTCTATCCCTTCTGAATTTACAGCTATTTTACCTTTGTAAGATGGCTGTGAACATTTCATTATAAAACAGTGACACATCTTCCCTGAGATTCTTCACTATCTTTGCGTACAACTACTGCTGCCTCATTCCTCTTCTCTACATAAATTAAATGTGTCTCTTCCATTTCATGTTATTAATGCATATCTCCTACTAATTTCCAATAATATATTAATTTTTTAAAAGTTTAATCTTTTCTTAACCTACCAGTGACTTTAACTCAGATGCTATGACACAAATGATGCTGCTTTTACTGGTTCAAGGAATATTTGGTAGAATCGCCTGTGCTTTTATTTTGAAGTAAGCTCCTTGTAAAATATATTACAACACTTGCTTTAATGCGATGGTGTGCCATGTTCCCCAAACTACAACTAGACAATTCAACTCAACTGATCGTATCCACGGCTGTGGGTTTGAAAATATGTCAAACAAATTCATGGTGTTCCAAAGTTTTCATTAATCGGATATTTAAAGCTCTGCTTTTGTTATGACACCTAGGAAGGATCGACAATACTGCATTTGAGAGTTATATGGATATAGGAAACTCTCACACTGAAGAGTTAACAAAAATGCATGAGGGAAAATAATCTGCAATGTCAATAGTAAAATGAAACGGGCTATAGGCCAAACTTAATTATTTAATGAAAACGCCTATCAGGGCGTGTTTTATATGATATAGAAAGTACCTCAAACATAGTATTTATTTGTTTTCTTTCAAATTAAATAGTAAATATTTGCTATTTTATATAATGATCACTTTTCCCCTGATTTAAGGAACAAGTACCCTATAGCCAAGCAAAGTTACGTGGAAAATTATCATATATAAAGTAAGTTTGTATGCATGACGCCATTAAAAAAATCACCGATTGACATTGACGCTTATGTCATGTACTGGTTTTTACTTTGTATGGAGTGTGCACCCAGTTGTCCATTCAGGTTAGAGCATATAGCATGGTTACTCCAAGTAACCGCAAATAGTTGGTTGTCATAACTCATAAGCAGCCTGAGGAATAAATTATACCCAAGTGGGTGTACAAATTAAATTCCTAGACTGTTGATATATGAACCAAAATAATATAAGTTGTTGGTATCATCATAAGAATATTGTTAACATTGAGAGTAATACAAACATCAATATTTGTCAAGATACTTTCTGTGACTCTCTTAACAATTAATTACAAAAGCGTGGCAACAAATTAAAAAAAAAAATCTGCCGCAAAACTATGACTATCACATATCTAGAGAGATTATGTGGACTTTGGCACATCGGGACCCAGGACTGGAGCGACGGAGCTTATTGTGCTCTGTCATTCCGGTTGGCCGGCAGCCATAATGGATCCAAGTGACCTTGATCTTGACCTTTGACCTTGATTCGCAATATTGTCCGAACAATAAAAACTTGGAGAAAATATCAGACATAAATGTTGTAAGCACGTGAATTTTGGAACATCATAATTTCGAGACAGAAAAACGAGTATTTCCAAAACCTCGACCGCGCCATGCAACAGACGTACCGCCTACATGCCTACGAAACGCATGGACTAAGGTGGGGCGAGGGAAATATTCCGTACGAAGAAATTCCGGCAATGCTGGACTCTGCCATAATTCCCTATTATCCAGTGTGCATGTTGGGAAGACGTCAAGTGTCAGCAATTCGCAATGCGTGCCCCATCGGACCGAACTTTCTAGAACTTCACAAGTACTGCTGCTGCCCGCCGTTTCGACAGCTCGTCGAGACGTACGCCACAAAATTTCACGAATGCAAAAATAAAAATATAAATTGATATTTCCCGTGCAGTGCTGGAGCCGTAAGATTGTGGAGTTACGATAACTTGTGGTACATTAAAAAAAGACTATGAGAAAGTATTTTCACATAAAAAAAAATAAATTACGTGTGTAATGTCCTCCAAGAATCATAGAAGAAACACACGTAAAAAAAGTATTCCCTGAATAATGCTGAATAATATTAATATTGTAATGCGTGTGCATAAATAAATGTGTTAAAAATAATATGTAGATTTTTATTCATCTCGAGTTATGTGTTGCACACGTAAGTTCTAAAAAAACACTGTTGGTAATAAAATATTATTTTGTACATCAGTTTTGTTATGATTTAAGTAAATAATATATATACTATATCAGTTTTGTTAATATTCTAGCCGTCACTAACATAATGTGAGTGTATATATATATATACATATATATATNTACTATATCAGTTTTGTTAATATTCTAGCCGTCACTAACATAATGTGAGTGTATATATATATATACATATATATATATATGACGTGTACAAACGTAATCATTTAAAAAAGTTAAGGATTTGGAAAAAAAATAATGTGTCGTGTATNCATATATATATGACGTGTACAAACGTAATCATTTAAAAAAGTTAAGGATTTGGAAAAAAAATAATGTGTCGTGTATGGATGCGATACGTACAGTGAAGGATCCCACGCATTCCCCATAACCCAGGTATAGACGCCCATCATTAAAAACATTTCCTCCCAAGCAAATAATCAGTAAATAAGGAAATTAAGACAGCGGGGGAAAAATACTGATATGGTTCTTCCACGTGCGACGAAAATTATTTTACATGACGTGCTAACAAAAATACTAAAACATTTNAAAATACTGATATGGTTCTTCCACGTGCGACGAAAATTATTTTACATGACGTGCTAACAAAAATACTAAAACATTTAAATTTTTTTTTATGTCTAGTGTAACTCTGCTAAACATACTTACATTTCTGTGTTCTCTGCTGAATTACAACTTCGTTACATGTAGCATGAATAGCGAAGAAAATTTTGCAGTCTAGTACAGGAATAACCATATGTGTGTTTTATTAGGTGAACTAATTACGATCAATCAACAGAGCAGTAAGTTTTTTTTTCATTCCCTAAGTTCGAGTGGCAGATTCCTCCTGTGGACTACNAAAATACTGATATGGTTCTTCCACGTGCGACGAAAATTATTTTACATGACGTGCTAACAAAAATACTAAAACATTTTAATTTTTTTTTATGTCTAGTGTAACTCTGCTAAACATACTTACATTTCTGTGTTCTCTGCTGAATTACAACTTCGTTACATGTAGCATGAATAGCGAAGAAAATTTTGCAGTCTAGTACAGGAATAACCATATGTGTGTTTTATTAGGTGAACTAATTACTACGATCAATCAACAGAGCAGTAAGTTTTTTTTTCATTCCCTAAGTTCGAGTGGCAGATTCCTCCTGTGGACTACNTTACGATCAATCAACAGAGCAGTAAGTTTTTTTTTCATTCCCTAAGTTCGAGTGGCAGATTCCTCCTGTGGACTACGCTGCCTACGTGGATGCATGATATTGAAGACAAAGATGTCTAGTCATCATTTCAGATTCTTTGCTTTACAAGTTCATCACTTACGGACACACCAACGGGTATCTTATTTTTTGTGATTTGGTTTACAACATTAGGTATTTCGTAGACTGAGAGAGCATAGGGATTTGCTGACAATTTTTCAGGTGGCGAGGATTGCTACCAATTTACTGTTTAGCTGTGATCTTCTCATATGTCAACAATTACTACATGGATTTTTTATTATCCTGCCCAAACTGGACAGAGACGTTTCACAGAGGTTGTCATACAGCTAGCGTTTGTCGTGGGCTTATGATTCATGACAGTCTCATCTTCACTAATCGCTAAACTTGGGGTCTCATCTATAAAAAGGATGCAGAGACACAGATGAGAAACCATACATCTAATTTGACAATGCTATTGTTTTGGCTTTATGGACAACAGGAGGGAAACCACATAAATATTAACTGATTAAAAATTTTCCTGACCTGGGATAGAAAAACACGTGAGGGGACAACTCGGGGTTTTTTCACAGCTTCCTCTGCCTACAATACCTCCATTACAAAATCGCAATTTGACTAACTCGATGTGAGTAGACGCCACGCCTTCAGTACCGTTACTAACCTGTCTAACGTCACTTAACCCTATATATGCAAAAACCGTTGTTGCCAGTGCTTTATACTTTTGGTCCATTTGCCGGTGACATATATCTTTGGAGAGTTGGTGTTGTTGTCAGAGGTACAGAGCTGTGAAGGCAAGAAAATCACATTTTAAATTATAAAAAAACTTTACTTGAGCTTTAATTTATATTATCATTAGTTATGTCTGAGACGGTATGTTTTAAAAATACAAGCAGTCAATATTTCTCAGTGTTTTGTTTCCAGCTCTTTAAAGGCATTCGTTTCATCTGTAAAGTCCCTCCTGAAAACCTGAACAAAGGATATTAAATTCGGTGTGCGGTACTTTCAACTGCATTTCCAGAAGTTAAACGCCAATTAACTTGGAAACGGTGCACGGTTAAGCTCGTTCCGAAAATACGGTCATGCAAAGAGGAGAATTTCGGGAAACACTTCGTCGGGAGGCGTTTAAAGTTAGCGTCGTGTAATAATCCCATTCGCTCTCGGCGCAACTTGGTTGGAATGGAAAAACACTCGCCGTGTAACTTTCGCATTTCGTCTGCAGCATTAGAGTTTCGTCTCCAAGAAAGTCAAAGTCAGCCACTGATACGGCGGGACTGGAGATCAGAGGCTTGCGGGCTGCGGGGAAACGCTTACAAAAGCTTGCACGTCAGCTATCTTTCTTTCCCGGGCTGGGTTGCTCTTTTCCTCGGGGCTCGGGCCGCGTCGCAAGTTTTATCAAAGTGTAGCCCTGGTCTCATGTAAATGACTGCAGCCGAGGGCGGTGCTTTGACTGGCGGCGGGACGGTGCGGCAGCCCGGATTCTCCCGGCCGCACAAAGCTACGCCATGTAATCGACCGAATTGGCCCCCAAGACTTCAAACGTCTGCCTCGGCTCAGGCAGGCTCTTCCCCACTGCGCCTTTCCCTCCCCCCTCCTCAAGGGGAAAAGCCTTTTGGATTAATTTGACTTGAAGATGTGGTCGTGTCCCCCCTTAGGCAAGCGAGTTTTCCTCCTGGAAGGAATTCCGTAGAACAGCGAGCCCTTGTATCGAGAAACAAGAGTAGGAACGACTCGGGCTTTTCTCTCTGTATATGCAAGCGGTCACATTTACCCATTGCAATATGTATCACAGTACCTTCCGATTCTGGTTCATTAAAGAGAATTGATTCCACAGCTTCGTACGGATATTTAAATAAAACATTGTATTAATATGTTACACATAATTCATAAAATACAATATTCTAAACATCACTGCATTATTTATTTCAATTACCGTTATAATAAGCATCTTTAAAGTCTGTTTATATTTTTTTCCGGAGTGACAAAATTATTTAACATTATAGCTGTGCAACGAAGTATCACAAATTCCATATGACGTAATAATATTTTATGTATATAAAATNATTATTTAACATTATAGCTGTGCAACGAAGTATCACAAATTCCATATGACGTAATAATATTTTATGTATATAAAATATGTTGATGTGGATTATATTGCAATCTAACTCACTTTATAATGTTATCGTGAACTATTGTTCAGGATGAGTATAAAAAAATACCACAACTTTAAAGGTCTATAATATCAAAACCAAATAACTTACAACCTTGATTGNATTATTTAACATTATAGCTGTGCAACGAAGTATCACAAATTCCATATGACGTAATAATATTTTATGTATATAAAATGTGTTGATATGGATTATATTGCAATCTAACTCACTTTATAATGTTATCGTGAACTATTGTTCAGGATGAGTATAAAAAAATACCACAACTTTAAAGGTCTATAATATCAAAACCAAATAACTTACAACCTTGATTGACCAATCAAATTAACTGTGGAACCGTAACGTTTGTTTGCCATATATTCATAATGGTCAATGTAACCACCACGAGCGGTCCGAACGACATCTACGCGATCATGAAACTTGGTCCACACTCTTGTCAGAATTTCCGGTGTTGCGGTTTGGATGACGTTCATAACTCTCGGTTTGAGGTGGTGAGAGGGAAGCGAGCTCCCATTCGACACGTCAATGTGAAGGGGACTCTCTGATGTTTTTTATGGTGCGCCACCCTATTGGCACCTGGCTGTTCGTGGATACCTGAACGAGACGTTGCTGCAACGCTGGATTGGTCAAGAAGCAGCTGGTGCCCAGGCTCTTCATCACTGACCCTCAAGAAGCCCGGATCTTTCCCCGTGCGATTTTTTTCTATGGGGGTACATAGAGGATCAAGTGTTTCGTCCACCATTGCCGGCTAACATTGACGACCTCAAAACGAGAATTACGGACGCCATCCAAACCATAACACCGGACATGCTAACAAGAACGTGGAACGAGTTTGATTATCGCGTAGCTGTCGTTCGGGCTGCTCGTGGTGGTCACATTGAACATTTATGAATGTGTAGTAAACCAACTTCGCGGTTCCACGGTTCATTTGATTGGTGAATCAAGGTTGTAGGTTGTTTGGTTTTGGTATTATAGACCTTCAAAGTTGGGGTATTCTTTTATACTCATCCTGTACAATCTTGACAAGAGAAGTGAGAAGCCACAAAATAGTCATACATAAATTTTTGAAAATGTATATTTTATCAAAAATCATTGTATTTTCTGAACCACTTGGATATCTGGGTTATATCTAATAAGTTCATCCATACACCTGACCATTCAAAGCAGTTTTTCCTGTCTGAAGCCATGTGTTTCCAAGGTTATAGTTTGCGNCTGAACATTTACTACAGGTCCCAACAGTGGCGGGGCAGTAGGCATGACTTTCAAATATGCCGCTACCAATGGCATTGAGTACAAGCTGAGGGTTAAAACTTGACAGCTGAATCATCAGGCCTTTCTGCGGTGTGCCGCTGAGTTGCAAGATAACGTAGGTCGTAGAACGTAAGACACATGTTCGCCTTACTTGGCAGAGCGTATAATACTACATGGTGTTGCCAACAGCTAGGTCCAAGTGGAAAATATTTGGCAGTAGCATTTCCTCTAAGTCAAAGCATATTATGACGGTTACATGAGGAGCAGCTTTTGTAAACCTGAATCACTTACAACTTGCAAAAGGTTTCGCACCTAATATTTACACACCTCACGAAAGTTTAGCTGAAGGCCTCTGAATTAAAGCAGAACAACAAGAGGTTAAACAATAGAGTCTGAAATTCAGAGCATTCACAAAACTCTACTACTTTAATTTAGCTGNACAGAACAACAAGAGGTTAAACAATAGAGTCTGAAATTCAGAGCATTCACAAAACTCTACTACTTTAATTTAGCTGCCAATTACTACTGTTATTATTACAAGTATATTCTACTAAATAACAACCTACTAAAATGAAATGCCCAAAATCTCCGTGGTTTAAGCCTAGTGGATTAAAATATTTAAGCATAACAATGATGAAAACTAATATATTATGTAATTATTGTTATATGAAAATATTTAAAATATATGGGATTATTTATTTGTAACAATTCTGCAAACAGTATGCCGAGTATAAATGTGCAACTACCACAAACTGATAATGGAGGTAAATGATTGAAATCATAGGTTGCTAATTATTGCACATTTCATTGTCATAAAGGTAAGACACGCGGATCGATACATGGCGGTTTGATACATATATACCCATGTACCGATAAAGGTAAATAGTTTTATAATTTCAGAAGGACTGCTTTTATAAAATGTTGCACCGTAATAGTAGCAAGTCGCATAATATTCATACCTCGTTTTATTGCAATCTGTTTGGTAGTTACAAAGGTATTAGTGTGGAGGACATAACATCCTAGACAGATATTCGCACCATTACAAAAGTCCGGCTTTCCAAGGAAAGGAGGCTAAAAATGGAGGCCGTTCTTCTTTCGCACACGTCTTAAACACGTTGCTGTCAAACTGAATTAAATTGATTCTGTGACGGTATTTAGCATATCTGTGTTATACTGCTGCCTGGTAAAAACGCTACCATGACTTCAAGTGCATTGGTATTCTATTTTGAGTGTTTTCTATACTATCGAGTTTCTCGTTTTATTAACGCTGGTATTTTTTAGACATTGCATGCTGGAAGGAACGCATTTGAATGATTGTTAATATGGAATGGGAAATAAGAGAATATGGAGCCTCTGAAAGTTAAATGAAGATTTATTGATTAATTAAATATTTTGACGCTAAAGTTCATTCATTTCTCTACTTTGGTCACCGTGTATATAATATGGTTCTAAACTACTTGTACAAAATTTGGACGTGATCTCGCTATACACAAACCAAATAAAGTGCCACGTCCATGTAAGTGTACAAATGACGTGTTCATGAGTGACGTTAAGTTCAATTAAATTAATGACTTTTTGTGTCAAACTGAAATATTATTTATACGGTGTCAGATAAATATCGCAATATATTTCGTTCAATTGTGTTCACTCAAATATCACAATATATCCTTACAATTTTCTCTGCCTGCTTCAACGCACCTATGGTACGTACTATTAATGACAGTAATGGTCTTTGAATGATCCCAATTTAATTATGAATGTTTTGGCATGTTTTTTTATGAGGGGTTTGTAAAGTATCTATATGTTTGCTAGGTGAAGGCGCAAGGAATGAAATTGGCCCTTCCGCCAACATGTGTCATTGAGCACATTACAAGCAATGCGGCCGAAATGCGCTGAAGCGAAACGCACATATCACATGGTCGCTCGTAATTTCATAGACACATTGTTGATAAGATCAGAAAGAATTTCCCCAATTTAAACATTGCCTGTAAGACGCCGTATATAATACGAAAATATTCCTAATAGTCCAATACAACATCAAATACACATTATTTCTGATTTTTTGAAGGGGTCTNTATATAATACGAAAATATTCCTAACAGTCCAATACAACATCAAATACACATTATTTCTGATTTTTTGAAGGGGTCTGTTTTTAATAGTAGCCCGTCTATTTTAGTTTGCACACAGAAGTCACCTGTGGTGATTAGTAATACCGTTATTATTAAACGCCGCATCATCAATAAAACACACTAAGATGGCAAAGAGTTTGTTTAATGTTTACTAAACTACCAGTGCTCTAAACTAGTGCAAATGACTACAGGTCAGAACATAGTGTTTTACTTGATTCCACTAGCAACTGTTTTTTAAAAGTGTTGAATTTCAGTGATATAAATGTGATTTTCATTAAATTACAATGAATTGCTTTACTCTGAGGCATTTGTTTCTAATTCTTTCGAATGATTTACAAATCATAATAATAAACAATGTAATAATAACTTGCAGTACATTAGGTACTTTAAAAGGGTCAACATTATTTCTTATTTAAAACCAATGTAAAAAAAAATTTCGAAACTAAGAATTTTTGTGCTACTAAAAATAAACATGCATATATCTTGCCTATTCCTGTTTTTTGTTCCGTTGCGAGTTTCTCCCAGATGTTAATGAACACTTTCACCGTATACTTCTTCCCACATTTGAGATGTAATGTTGGCGTCATATACTTCTTTCAACTTCCTGTATCGACAGTTCATTATTTATATCTTCATATTTTACGTCCCTCATTTTCCTGACGTAAGCAACATATACACCACGACGTTTCACAGTGTACTGGCCGCCGAGGGGAATGGCGACGACTTAAATGTCTCCCGTGCGCGAGCACTCATTGTAAACCCATGATGCAGAGATATTTTCGTCGCCCTATTGTTTGTTGGTAAACGGAACTAAGAAAGTTGCGTTGCTGTCTCGTCGCTTCGTGCGCGTATCTGAAGAAGAGCCCATGGACTTTATGGTGGCGTCAAAACAGTTGCGCATAGAGATGGCCGATAAATCGGAGCCTGCTACTTTGTCACAGATATTACCTTGTTACAGAANCGTCCCTCATTTTCCTGACGTAAGCAACATATACACCACGACGTTTCACAGTGTACTGGCCGCCGAGGGGAATGGCAACGACTTAAATGTCTCCCATGCGCGAGCACTCATTGTAAACCCATGATGCAGAGATATTTTCGTCACCCTATTGTTTGTTGGTAAACGGAACTAAAAAAGTTGCGTTGCTGTCTCGTCGCTTCGTGCGCGTATCTGAAGAAGAGCCCATGGACTTCATGGTGGCGACAAAACAGTTGCGCATAGAGATGGCCGATAAATCGGAGCCTGCTACTTTGTCACAGATATTACCTTGTTACAGAATNCAAAACAGTTGCGCATAGAGATGGCCGATAAATCGGAGCCTGCTACTTTGTCACAGATATTACCTTGTTACAGAATGTATCTGTGACACAATTATTTAAGTATCTGTGACTATGATAAGGCGCATGCTGGACACACGTTCACAGGTTTGTGACACCTGATTCGGCTGTCACAGTTCGTTTCAGTTGCCTGTAACATGTCACAGCGTCACAGCCAGTCAAGACTTCTACTAGAGTTCGGGTGATTAAAAAACAAATGGCAACAGCATGCTTTAAGCAAAATGGTATTTGGAGGAACCAAAGCTTCTTTTTAAAAGGATAATAAATTTAATTACGTAAATAGTTTTTATTTCACTTCTATTATGTTCACTCTGATCTTCTGTTTTATAATATTGTTAGTCTACAAACCTAATCAGTAGAATACAAATTGCAATAATTTGTTTTGTATGCATTTTATTCTAATTATGTTTTAATGTTATTTTTATATGTCCAAGAAACGTCAATCAAGAAAGCCTAATTAGTTTACAAAACCAAAGTTTCAAGATATAATATCCTGAGATAATTTGTCCCATTACTCACTGAGAAAATAATACCACCGAAAACAATAAAAATCTTAGCGATAAATAATATCAGAATATTATAATGTTCAAAGCAAATTTGTTGAGAATTCAAACCTTAATACCGATGTTTTCAAATAAACACTTTTAGTGCTATTTTAAATGGTATGTGACGTATGTGCGTGTTTTTATCGCAGTGACAAAATTCCAGATAATAAATTGCAGGTATTTGTTTATTACGGTCACTGTTGCCACTGATACATAAAAATATCGTTTAAGCTCAAAACTAGCGCGCAACAAAACGTCGCCAGTGCGCGTTAGCCCTAAGCCAACTTTAAGAAGGCCGAATGAGCTTATGAGATCACTTTCCTCTCTTTGTCTNCGCCAGTGCGCGTTAGCCCTAAGCCAACTTTAAGAAGGCCGAATGAGCTTATGAGATCACTTTCCTCTCTTTGTCTACGTGTTTTGGTATCTGTAATATCTGGTATCCCCCTAAAATCTTTTCAATCCGTTAGCCGAATTTCACCAAACTCGGTATACGTATACTACTTAGTATGAACACTCAACTTTCGTAGTTATCTACCACGACTGGCAGTTATTTTACTATTTAGGCAAATATTAATATTTCGGAAACCATTAAACCAACTAAACAAAATGTCTTATTATGACATTTTACCATATAAATATATAATTAATAAAGTGATATTGTTATTGGGTTTGAAAGAAGGACTACATGAAAAAATACAGCTTACACATAATATATCGTAAACTACTCAATATATTTCGGCCAAATTTCGCAGCTAACTAATGATATGATAGGCCATCTAAGCATACGCAATTTAATTGGATAAGGCACTTATTTTCATCATGCCAACCATATAAACACTATACAATATTTTGGTATATACCATACCGTTTGACCGAATTCTACCAAACTTCGTGGGCTTAAAGTATCAACTACAGGCATTGATTATGCAAATACAGCATTATTTTTCCCACCATTTTGTAAAATAGCGCCACATGAAAAAACATTTTATCGTATCTCAGAAAACAATAAATATATTCCTACCAAATTTAGCAAACAGTAAATACTAGGGCACCCGATGTAAACTGATGTGCTTTATATGGGTTAGATATTAATTTTCAAAATTACAGGCATATACATATTTTTGATTACTGTGCTTTGTCTATAAAACAAGGTAATCGATGTCAACCAAACTTTGTATACTGGCAGGTAACTAATAGCATGTTACCCCACGTTAATATGTGATTTAAATAAATACTCCCATTTTTATATGGTCGCCATTTTAATATTATAGTTAATTTGGTATATTTATCGTACAGTTTGACCAATTTCGACTTAGTATTCTAGAAATGTCAGTTACACGCATAAAATAGGCTGATAATATATATATCATATTTTGTAAGATAGTGCAACGTGAAAAAATATCATCTTCGTGTCATATCTCGGAAAACAATAAGTCGATTCTTACCTAATTTGGCAAGCAAGAAATACTGTAGCACATAATGTAAAACTATACGTTTTAAGTGGACCAGATACTTATTTAAAAAATTGTGGCCATATTGTTATTTTTGATTACAATGGGACATCTGCGAAAGCATGTAATAAGTCCAACTAAAATTTGTATGCTGGTAGTAGCCTATTTTACAACCATCAACTGTGTCTTTACAGAGTCTCTTTTCTCACCATTTTGTCAGATAGCGTATAACTACAGTTTACTTAAGAAAACATGTAAAAAAATATTTTTGACAGATGGATACTAATATTATTTTATTTTAACGGGAACAAGAAATATTAATTCTCACAACGTTCACGTCACGCTTCAAGTAACATGTAAAACACTTTCGAATCACCAACAATTAATGTAATGCAAGTTTCTGTTCTCAACAAATCAATAATTACGAAAAAACTTTTCAAATGTACTAATTAAAAAAAATGTTGTTAACAATCCTGTTAAACATAACAAGTAGAAGATAGTATTTTAAAAACATGTTATGTGATTATTAGAATATTAACTGTGCAAATGTGCCAAATTAATAACATAATTTTTGAGTANTTTTAAAAACATGTTATGTGATTATTAGAATATTAACTGTGCAAATGTGCCAAATTAATAACATAATTTTTGAGTACTAGAATATTTGCCTTAATTTGTAGCAAATTTTGATCTACTATGAGTAGCACAAAATTTTTTATTTCATTTTCTTAATTGGTTTACCAGTTATATTGATTTAAACATTTCTTTTGCATCCAAACCAGATATAGCCGTATAAGTAAAACCATATTTCATCTTATGTTCAGTGTTGCATTCTAAGAAATAATCTGCTTCGTTCCTGTCCCGACAAAATATGTTTCCACTAAAACCTATTAAATTAAACAAATTCTTTTAAATGTTGTTTGATTTAAAATATAAAATAGTAACATCAACATTCTGGTAACTATTTTCAAATTGGCATTGCATAAATCTATTTCTTCCTCAAAATCAAGCAAAACATTATCCACTTCAACATATTAAAATTAGTATCTAGAATGCCCTGAACTAAAACATAATAATCAGTGAGCCAATTGAGTTACAGTATCATTGGAAAACGTGATAGACGTAGGAATNTCCCTGAACTAAAACATAATAATCAGTGAGCCAATTGAGTTACAGTATCATTGGAAAACGTGATAGACGTAGGAATATTAAAGATCATTGGTTTAAAGTCAATGCTGAAACTACACACTGTACTATTTATATGATAGGTAATATGATATGTTTTTATAATACTATTTCCACACAATTTTTTTTTCATATATCATATCAGCACAAAATATGGATCGTTTTAAAAGATGTTATATTTATATTAAGTAGAATTTAAACAAAATAAGTAATTTTTTACTAGTCCGAGAAAACTGGTATTTGAGGTTATAGTTGCAGCAATACACCTATGCTCTCTTGGCTTTCTAGGATGAGCTGCATCGGCATTTCGCAATACATTTCAGCGGGAATGCCATTGTTGACAAGAAGTTCAGCCTCGAAATAACCGTCGTGACAACAACTGAGAAAGCCTGCGTTCTTCACAAAAAAAACCTCTGCTCGACTAATTCTGATTTGGTCAGTATCTTGTCCACAGTGAGTAATTAATTACACTCATGTGGCGAGGAAGCCTGAGTGTTGTTACTCTGTGCCCGAGCTCCGGTATGGCTCAATTAAGAGAACCAAGTTGGTAAGCAAATAGTTCGGGACCCCGTATAGAAATGGAAGTTCCGTTACCTTAATCCTTATTATACGTCCAGCTGGAAAAAAANCAAATAGTTCGGGACCCCGTATAGAAATGGAAGTTCCGTTACCTTAATCCTTATTATACGTCCAGCTGGAAAAAAAACTGTACTTAAGATATGTCTGCTAATTTAAGTCTTTAATATAAATATATGGTGTGAGGTATCATTGTATTTGGCATCAGGTAATGTAGTGTCTATATTATGACTGAAGTTTATCAACACATAATTATTTATAAAGTTAAATTAATGTTTCTATAATTCGAAAATAAAGAGTACGTCAGTTAGTGTAGGGAGATACCTGCTCAACAAAAATTATATTGTTTGAAAATGGTTCCTTTGAAAGCTGTCTGTCTCACCGTTTCGAAGCGCCCACGGCTTCTCTCTAAGAAAGTTTGCACTGCGGCTTAGAACTGCGAACTGCAAACAGAAGGCAGCTCCCAANCGCCAGTGCGCGTTAGCCCTAAGCCAACTTTAAGAAGGCCGAATGAGCTTATGAGATCACTTTCCTCTCTTTGTCTTCGTGTTTTGGTATCTGTANGAGATCACTTTCCTCTCTTTGTCTTCGTGTTTTGGTATCTGTAATATCTGGTATCCCCCTAAAATCTTTTCAATCCGTTAGCCGAATTTCACCAAACTCGGTATACGTATACTACTTATTATGAACACTCAACTTTCGTAGTTATCTACCACGACTGGCAGTTATTTTACTATTTAGGCAAATATTAATATTTCGGAAACCATTAAACCAACTAAACAAAATTTCTTATTATGACATTTTACCATATACATATATAATTAATAAAGTGATATTGTTATTGGGTTTGAAAGAAGGACTACATGAAAAAATACAGCTTACACATAATATATCGTAAACTACTCAATATATTTCGGCCAAATTTCGCAGCTAACTAATGATATGATAGGTTATCTAAGCATACGCAATTTAATTGGATAAGGCACTTATTTTCATCATGCCGACCATATAAACACTATACAATATTTTGGTATATACCATACCGTTTGACCGAATTCTACCAAACTTCGTGGGCTTAAAGTATCAACTACAGGCATTGATTATGCAAATACAGCATTATTTTTCCCACCATTTTGTAAAATAGCGCCACATGAAAAAACATTTTATCGTATCTCAGAAAACAATAAATATATTCCTACCAAATTTAGCAAACAGTAAATACTAGGGCACCCGATGTAAACTGATGTGCTTTATATGGGTTAGATATTCATTTTCAAAATTACAGGTATATACATATTTTTGATTACTGTGCTTTGTCTATAAAACAAGGTAATCGATGTCAACCAAACTTTGTATACTGGCAGGTAACTAATAGCATGTTACCCCACGTTAATATGTGATTTAAATAAATACTCCCATTTTTATATGGTCGCCATTTTAATATTATATTTAATTTGGTAAATATATCGTACAGTTTGACCAATTTCGACTTAGTATTCTAGAAATGTCAGTTACACGCATAAAATAGGCTGATAATATATATATCATATTTTGTAAGATAGTGCAACGTGAAAAAATATCATCTTCGTGTCATATCTCGGAAAACAATAAGTCGATTCTTACCTAATTTGGCAAGCAAGAAATACTGTAGCACATAATGTAAAACTATACGTTTTAAGTGGACCAGATACTTATTTAAAAAATTGTGGCCATATTGTTATTTTTGATTACAATGGGACATCTGCGAAAGCATGTAATAAGTCCAACTAAAATTTGTATGCTGGTAGTAGCCTATTTTAAACCATCAACTGTGTCTTTACAGAGTCTCTTTTCTCACCATTTTGTCAGATAGCGTATAACTACAGTTTACTTAAGAAAACATGTAAAAAAAAATTTTTGACAGATGGATACTAATATTATTTTATTTTAACGGGAACAAGAAATATTAATTCTCACAACGTTCACGTCACGCTTCAAGTAACATGTAAAACACTTTCGAATCACCAACAATTAATGTAATGCAAGTTTCTGTTCTCAACAAATCAATAATTACGAAAAAACTTTTCAAATGTACTAATTAAAAAAAATGTTGTTAACAATCCTGTTAAACATAACAAGTAGAAGATAGTATTTTAAAAACATGTTATGTGATTATTAGAATATTAACTGTGCAAATGTGCCAAATTAATAACATAATTTTTGAGTATTAGAATATTTGCCTTAATTTGTAGCAAATTTCGATCTACTATGAGATACAAAAAATTTTTTATTTCATTTTCATAATTGGTTCACCAGTTATATTGATTTAAACTTTTCTTTTGCATCCAAACCAGATATAGCCGTATAAGTAAAACCATATTTCATCTTAAGTTCAGTGTTGCATTCTAAGAAATAATCTGCTTCGTTCCTGTCACGACAAAATATTTTTCCACTAAAACCTATTAAATTAAACAAATTCTTTTAAATGTTGTTTGATTTAAAATATAAAATAGTAACATCAACATTCTGGTAACTATTTTCAAATTGGCATTGCATAAATCTATTTCTTCCTCAAAATCAAGCAAAACATTATCCACTTAAACATATTAAAATTAGTATCTAGAATTCCCTGAACTAAAACATAATAATCAGTGAGCCAATTGAGTTACAGTATCATTGGAAAACGTGATAGACGTAGGAATATTAAAGATCATTGGTTTAAAGTCAATGCTGAAACTACACACTGTACTATTTATATGATAGGTAATATGATATGTTTTTATAATACTATTTCCACACAATTTTTTTTTCATATATCATATCAGCACAAAATATGGATCGTTTTAAAAGATGTTATATTTATATTAAGTAGAATTTAAACAAAATAAGTAATTTTTTACTAGTCCGAGAAAACTGGTATTTGAGGTTATAGTTGCAGCAATACACCTATGCTCTCTTGGCTTTCTAGGATGAGCTGCATCGGCATTTCGCAATACATTTCAGCGGGAATGCCATTGTTGACAAGAAGTTCAGCCTCGAAATAACCGCCGTGACAACAACTGAGAAAGCCTGCGTTCTTCACAAAAAAAACCTCTGCTCGACTAATTCTGATTTGGTCAGTATCTTGTCCACAGTGAGTAATTAATTACACTCATGTGGCGAGGAAGCCTGAGTGTTGTTACTCTGTGCCCGAGCTCCGGTATGGCTCAATTAAGAGAACCAAGTTGGTAAGCAAATAGTTCGGGACCCCGTATAGAAATGGAAGTTCCGTTACCTTAATCCTTATTATACGTCCAGCTGGAAAAAAACTGTACTTAAGATATGTCTGCTAATTTAAGTCTTTAATATAAATATATGGTGTGGGGTATCATTGTATTTGGCATCAGGTATACATCACAGATATAATACTGACTTCAAATAGTTGTGTATTAATAAATAAAAGTTAAATTAATGTTTCTATAATTGGAAAATAAAGAGTACGTCAGTTAGTGTAGGGAGATACCTGCTCAACAAAAATTATATTGTTAGAAAATGGTTCCTTTGAAAGCTGTCTGTCTCACCGTTTCGAAACGCCCACGGCTTCTCTCTAAGAAAGTTTGCACTGCGGCTTAGAACTGCGAACTGCAAACAGAAGGCAGCTCCCAAGGACTCTTTTGTGTTTACAACGACCATCAGTGGCAATGACCACCCGCATTCAAAGCTTTCTGGTCAGCCAATGAAAAGTCTTAGACCATAAAGATAATACTTCAAGTCATACATTAGTATATAGTAGAATTTGTTAAAATTTTATCATGATATCTGAATTTCTTTTAAATTTGAAATATGAGACATTCAGAATATGTACCAGATACTGTGAAAGATTAATGTGATTTGGTAAATGAATTCAGGATTTTGTTTCTATGGGTGTCTGAAGGGAGACGCGGTAAGTTGGAAGGGGCGGGGTTATTCTTTGAAAATCTAGGCAGTATGAGTATGCCGTTTGCTCATGAAGTGGAAAAACGATCGGTGTTACCTGCAAGCCAATTTCAAGCCTAGAGAAACTGCACAGTCGAATAACATTATTATGACCACCTGCTAGTATCCCGAGTGACCGATCGTCACAGCACTGACAGAAACTGAACGAGCTGGGAGTGACTCAATCAGGTGCTGACAGGTCTCCACAGGTATCAGGATCCATACTGTCTGTAGTGCGTCCCACAACTATTGAAGGGTGCGTGGCGGAGGAGACAGATGGCGAACAAAACGATCGAGGTGGTTCCACATACGTTCAATTGGATTAAGATCTGGGCTGTTAAAGGGCCAGAGAAGACATGCGACGTCTTGATAGTGCTCTTCCAGCCACGTGGGGACACTTCTAGCCGTGCGGCAAGGCGCATTATCGTGCTGGAAGATCCCATCCTCCCGAGGATAGACAATCGTCATGCACGGGGGGACGTGATCGCCGAGGATGGATTCATAAACAAATTGATCAAGAGTGCNTCGAGGTGGTTCCACATACGTTCAATTGGATTAAGATCTGGGCTGTTAAAGGGCCAGAGAAGACATGCGACGTCTTTATAGTGCTCTTCCAGCCACGTGGGGACACTTCTAGCCGTGCGGCAAGGCGCATTATCGTGCTGGAAGATCCCATCCTCCTGAGGATAGACAATCGTCATGCACGGGGGGACGTGATCGCCGAGGATGGATTCATAAACAAATTGATCAAGAGTGCCGTCCACACCGATGATGAGACCTAGAGAATACCATGATAACGATAATATTCCCCAGATAATAACGCTGCCTCCCACCGCCTTCTGTTCGTCCAGCAAGGTGTCGGTTCTCCAACGTTTCTAGCCGGACACGCTGATGTCCATCCGTTTTATGCAGCTGAAACCGTGAGACGTCGGAGGAGGCTACCCGTCACCAATCAGCAGCGGTCCATTCGCCATACTGTCAAGCAAATTTCAGCCACTTTCGTCGATGAACCTGTGTTAGCATGGGTGCAGTCATCCTCCGTCTACTCCGGAGCCCAATTCGCAGAAGGGTTCGCTGAATTGTTGCGTTAGACACATGTCTGGATGCCCTCTGGGTGAGCTGTTCCACTATAGCCGGTCGGTTGGCCTTTACGCTCCGGCGTAGTCGATGTTCACCTCGGACATCAATGGCGCATGGAGCTCCGCAATTTCCATGACGGTTATTCCCAATGGTACCATTCGTCCACTCTCGATACACCTTTGCCACAGAAGCACGTGAACAGTTCACAAACGTCGCTATTTCCGAAATGCTGCCCCCTTTGGCCTGAAAGCCGATGATCATCCATTCTTGCGACTTGGTTAAACCGCTTCCCTTACCTATTACAGCAGGAAGCGCACCGTGTACAGCCAGCCCGTCGATCGCATTATATACCCGCTTCACCAGCCCACGTCACGGGCCATACGTCATGGGCTACGCGCGGCTGATGGCTCTATTAGAAGGCGGTCATAATAATGTTATTCGACTGTGTATACTGTAAGCGCGACAACTGCTGGCTGGCTGGGGGAATTTTCCCGTAGCGGGATGCGGCCAGAAAGGGGAGAGGTAGCTGCGCGCGCAGCCTGCCGCACCCTGGCGCCATGCTACAAACATTAGCCTCAGTATAATCTGTTGAACACAGAATGTTTTTGTAACTGTTTGTAAACAGCCGGGACGTCACTAATATCAGCTACCACCAGCCGGGCCGTGCCGTCGGCCCAAGCGTAGGCATNTGTTTGTAAACAGCCGGGACGTCACTAATATCAGCTACCACCAGCCGGGCCGTGCCGTCGGCCCAAGCGTAGGCATTTTGCGCGGTGAGCCGCCAGCACTCGTGGCGCGCACAGTAGAGTGATAGGATTTTATTTAAACTTATTCGAACGCAAAGTTAATAAGGGACCGAGAATTAGAGTCCGATTGGAGCTCGTGTAGTAATTTTAACTTATTAGAGACTGAACTTATGAACGGCTACATAAACAGACGTACTAAAATTAAATAGCGTAAGTAACTGTTTCATAACCCCTTTTAATACTTACGATACGTATCCAAGAGGGCGGTGACACCCTTTCTGTGCATAGGACATTATAAAAACTGGGTATAATCGTTCACAAATTTTGGTCACTTTAACATTCACTTCACATAATTAGTGCAGCTTTCAATTGTATGATCTATAAACAAATGTATATTTTTAAAAGAAGGTTTTCGAATTTTTTGTTGGTCTGAGACTAATATTTAGTTACATATTCCTTTCACTTGCATTAAACAATTATAAAACCTTGCGATGGAAGTTTCCCAATTCTGAAGGCTTGTTGAAAAACCTAGCAGTAAAGGATAGCAATGACAGCCCTGCAGAGCTTACATTCTTACTCTACGGATTGCGCCTTTAGTAAGCCCTACACATTAAATGCACCAGGAGGAGATGTCCTTAATACAGTTTCTGTTCTGGACCGTAATTTAAATTGTTGCTTGCCTTTTATACATTTATATTTCTATAAAAATGCATGTCACAATGATTTATATTTTTTACTTTAATGTAAAAATGTTCATTCAATTTATTTTGTCTAAGAATAAGGTACTTCATCTACTATATTAATTATATTCGGCTTTCCTGAGATACTCACACTTATTTCCTTCCAAGTGTACAGATAACAAAGTTTATTTATGTTACTTTAAATTATTCATTAATTAAAAAACGCATGAATTTTGGCCAATAAATCCATTTGGCTCAGCACCTTATTTTAAACCACAGACATTAGACATTATTTTAAAAGTTTTGTGCGCAACTCTATCGCAGAGAAAAAGGTTTCGTTGAAGCAAACAAAGCTTGTTTAACACAAACAAACAAATTGTTTTAATAGAAACAGTGAAATATGGCGTTGTCAAAACCATGAAATTTCGTTGATCTTTTTTAGTTGCCCCAAACTGTAAGATTTGGTTGGCGCAACTAAATATTAGTTTGGCTTTATGTACACTAAACAGTTTCGATTGATATAACAAAACCTAAAGCTCTGCCAAGATCGGAACCTAGACAGTTTGCGCCCGAACGCTTTGTCCTACGAATCTCAGTTAAAGTAACTACTAATGAAAAGGGTATTGAAAAACGTTGGCAAATAAATATTTCAGGTTTCACAGATTTACTTTTTGGTTTCTTGCTTAACATGTTTTATAAGAATGTTTACGATTTGATGCATAAAAACTACGCTAACAAACACTGCAACTATCATAACTGTCACAAAAATAAAAACCAGCTCAGCTGTATTTTCGAACGAAGGCACTCAAACTAGTGGCCGAGGAAATATATAGAGTGGATTCCAATAAATATTTTATTGGCAGTCAAATTTTTTGGCCCAACGCAGAGATTTGCTTAATTAAAGCGTATATTTTATTAAATGAACAATATTTTTTTCTTGTTTTTCTAGTTTTGTTTACTCAGCAAAATATTTTGTTTACCTTATATATTCAAAGTTCCTTCCTCACTGAAAATATTTACAATTTAATTTCTGGCATAGCATTGTCAAAAGTGTGGGTTTATAGTTATTATTACAAATGTGTTTTTTTTATCTATAATAATATTTGCAGAATTTATATATCAAACTTTAATATGTTAGATCTATATTATATTTATAATGCTGTAATGATACCTTGAAATGTTTGCATTGAAATAATAAAACCAAAACATCAGTATGGATGGCGCCGTGCCCATTAATGACAGGGCCATCAAATATCAATTATTACCACTTCAGAGCAACTAACTTGCGTATATTAACATCTTTATTAATTAGTAGCTCAGCTATTTTAAATAAATAAACAAGTAATGTTTTCAAAGAGAAATAAGTAACCAATAGTTCACGTCAGCTATTTTGCCAGTTTTCTTCCCGGTTTAATCAGAAGAAAATTCGAACAGCTGGGAACCCACAGCGGTGATGAAGCAAAAGAAAAGTANGTTTTCTTCCCGGTTTAATCAGAAGAAAATTCGAACAGCTGGGAACCCACAGCGGTGATGAAGCAAAAGAAAAGTATTAAACGTAATTTTTTGGGCTTCGTCCAACCATCTGCTTACAGTCGCTTGACCAAATATGATGGACGGTAAGGTGAAATCGTCCGGCTGCCAATATTCAACCGTTTGTGGGCGTGACGTCAGCATAGCGGGGAACTTCACTCGCCAGCATTGCGCCCTGCGTAAATTCACACATTTCCTTTTTAACTCTCTCTGGTTACAGACTCACTTATTACATAAATAACAAGAGCATTTTTACGAATAGCCAGGGATCCAAGTTCGTAAGGAGTGAAGATCTTAATAAATTTAAGCTAGCTAAGAATTTAATTATTTTATTTATTTATAAAACTTCTAAAGCTGTTATTTAAAATATTCAACTGCCTATCTCTACTAGTTCACTTGTTATTTATCAGTGAGTGCAAAATTTAACACCAATCTCAACTACAATTTAAGTATTTACCACTGTCTTTATACTGGCTACTGTCACTTAAACCTCACTTATTATTTACACATATTCGATGCAAATGCCTATTGTCATCATTCCAAGTATTCGTCACTCATCATAAAGTCGCACTTTCCCATAGTCCTACCGGTCACTCTTTCTGTCTACTCTCCCGATGGTCGCAGACTTCGCTCGCTGGTCACTGCTTCGTCGCTCATTGCTCCGATGGTAACACGCACCTGGCGCTGAAGACAGTTCCCGACACTCCCGACATAGAGGCACATCGCGGCCTAAATAGTTGACTTGGTTTTGCTTGGCACAGAAGTTTCTTCGCACTATGAATCGCGCTGAGGGGGTGGTGAGGAGATGACGAAAAAAATTCGCACAACGGCTATCCAAAGACATCCAACCCTCCAAGTACAAGAGCCGCACGAGTCCCGATAGCCTTATCGCCACATGAATCAATTTTCCACCACGGCCCGTTCATAACTGTCCGCTCTTCTTCAGTTTTCGGTGATGCCCTTGAAAAACTGCACTTCACATTTCCGAGGGGAAGAGCAAAGGAAAGTACACATGGATAAAGAAAAATGTTAACACTGCCCTCTGCTCCAGTATGTTCGTTTAAAAGAGATCCTGCAACATCCGGATCTTCGTAGAGTGCCAATCGGTTGATGTGGACATCCTTAGGCTTCGCCCGAGAGCCTTGACGACAAATTCAAAAGCCCATCATATCATTGATCTGCTTCATAATCCTGTACCGGCGTTCCCAATATTTCTGTAGCTTCGGGCATTACCCTTTTCACCTATGTGGGTTACAAAGTCATGCCCGCTGTCCTTCTTGAAATAACTCGCTCAACATTATACTGTCATACAACATCTTCATTCCATCGCCTTTCACTTTGAAGTGCTGTCGAGAAAAATCATGAACCACGACTATCTGTGATGCAGTTTTCTGGCATACTTTGAGGTGACAGCTTTATCTTCTTTCTGCCGCCCGAACAGTAGATCACTAGGGAGGCGTAGCTCTTTCTCAAACAACGTCCTTGATGGTTTTACCCTTGTAGACTCGTGAACTACCAGGCGATACGCAGGGAGAATGAATGGCACCTTTCAATCCCAGTACTTTTTGTTGTCTGCCACGAAGACCGACAGGTACTGCTCTAGAGTGCGGTGAAGCCTCTCGACCATTCCCTCTGACTGAGGGTGTAAGGCTGGATTTCTATACTTCATCACCAGAATCTTTGATCGATCCTGAAAAACAGCAGCTTCACAGTTTCGTCATTTATCCAAATGGAGTTCTAGTGGTACCCCAGACTTTGAGAAGAAATGTTGAAAGAGTGCATCAGCCACAGTAAGCCCTATGTGCTTCTTGGTATAAGAAGGAAATGATCTCAGGGCACTTACTGAAATCATATTGGGCCACTTGTATATACCAAATAACTCTCTCTATAGCAGGTAAAGGGCCCAAAATATATACTGCAATAATTTAAATTGAGGCTCAACTATTGTAATTTTGGAGGTGACTTTGTCCGATAGTCCTTGGTCCCTTCCTCGCAGTGCAGGTGTCACACTTAAGGCACCACTTCTCAACACCCTGCCGACAATGAAGACAGTGTAATCACAGTCGTACTCTGTCGAGGCACTTATTAACACGAAAGTTACAACTGGCTGCAGTATTGTGCAGTGCCTTTAAGATTTTGGGTGTCTTGCATTCTGGAAGGACCAACAGTAACCATGCGTGTTTTCCATCATTATTTTCCCACCTCCTGTAGAGCACGCCATTCATTATTACGGGGAATTTCCACTGGCCCAGAATGTTTGCTGTGCTCAGGCTGGATATCTCTCCCATTTTGGCCGAGCGAGATTATTTCCACTCTAGTAATGGATGCAAAGTAAGATAATTTAGCTAATCTTTCCTAATACTGTCGTCAGTCCATGTAGGTAACCAATAACCAGATACAAACATTGAATTATTGTCCTCCGCACATTTAGAGATTCACCTCCCTATTCTTCCTGATGTTCACACTGACGACAGAATGGTTCACATGGACACCTAGAAAGTGCCTCTACATTCCTGTGAAGGCACCCAGATCTGTGCCGTATTTCCAAATTACTTTCTTGAAAATACACTATCCACCGGGCTTTGGACCTTCGGGGTTCGAGGAATTTAGTAGCTAGCATAATGCAACATGGTCGGTTCACGGAATAAAATGTCTGCCATGAAGGTGGGTGGGATGGATGTTTGAAATTGACATCACCATGGCGTGAAGCTCCCTGTGTGCCACACAGTAATTTCACTCAGGCTTATGCAGTACCTTACTAAAGTATTCTAGTGTGCCCTCCTTCCCATCCTGAATCTGAGATAAAACAGTCCCGATGCTTATATCACTATATCAGTATCCAGAATGAATTTCTCTTCACTGGCCGTGAAACCCAAGACTGGGGGAGATATCAGAATTTTCTTCCGATTACTAAATGCAACTTCGCACTGATAGGCACAAGTGAATTTCCTTTATGCCTCAGTCATTCATGCAGTCGCTTAGCTATCGTGACGAGCCCCGGGTACAAATCGATGGTAGTAAACACTTAAGCCAAGAAAACTTCACACTTTGGTTTTGTCAGATAGTAGAAGCCAATTTCTTACTGCTTTGGCCTTCTTGGACTTTTATTTTTTAATTCTGTGAGTCGACTATACATGTTCCAAGAAGTGCAGTACTTTTAAAAAAGGTGGCACTTCTTTGGAACCAGTTTCAAGTTGGCTGCAGCCACTTTATGAAATACAGTGTCTAAGCATGATATGTGCTCTTCAGATGTACTTCCTGTCAAAACAACAAAATAAAGGTAAACCTGGCAGATATCTTAAACGAATAACTTTTTCCATCAGCGGTTTGGGAGTGGTAGGTGCATTACACAGCCCAAAAGGCATAACTTTGAATTATCGGGTTATTTACCGTGAGCATACAAATCAATCTTCTCTTGGTCCTCAGGAGCCAGCTCGCGTAGCCAATACCCACTCTTCATGTCCAAAGTAGAAAACCATTGTAAACCTACTACGGTATTCAGAATACTGTCTATTCTTGGAAGTGGATAATAGTATTTCTTTGTCACATTATTAAGCTGTTGGTAATCCAAACATAATATCAGAGAACCATCTTTATTCTTAACAAGTACAATGGGAGAAGGCTATGGACACACTGATGGTTCTATAACATCTAACTCCTTCATTTCCGTTTTAATATACCCAGCTTCCTCCTCTGAAGCAAGTAGTAGCCATCATGACGCCCCTGCTCTGCCTTACATCACCCTCACTGGCGATTAAGTCCCCTACTGCCAATAATCGCTTAAATTATGCTCATTTATCATTCGACTGTAATCACTGACAATTTATTCTTACAATTTCGAGCTCTTGCGTAGTTTTCCCTTACTCAGTAGCAGCATAAATGTAAAAAACCACTGGTATAATATTTTCGATTTAATATTATATTAGTTGTGATACCGTCAAACGTTAACATTTTAGATGTCATGTCCGCACTGCAGGTTTTAATAAATTGCTGTAAGAGCGTTAGTTGTACTTCGAAACCGTCTTCTCTTATAAATTACAACCTACGTGTGGTGGCTGCTGCGGGGTGCAGCCCTCCTTATAAAATCTCAGAACACAAACCTCCACTTATTTGCTACTCAGCAAATAATACTGCGTATAAAATACGGAAGCTATTTTCCATTCAATGTTTTCAGATGGGCGAGACACTCGTCACAAGAGAAATGTTTTTGGAAATATCGAGTGGTGGGGCTGCAGAATCTTCGCCCTGAAGAGGGTTGAGCAAGTAGAGAGATGACCGTAACAATGAACTAGGAGTGCTGTGGGAGCGAGGGATGACTTCAGGGGCTCGTCACTTTTCGGCCAATCACATGCTGTAAATCAAAAAGAGCTGGGCCCACCCCTGCTCTCACACAAAAACAGTTTCCTGGAATTTGACAAGGCTACCAATACTTGAACTGCGAATTCCACTGTTTAATAGAATGTGTTCTACAGGCATACGTTACAATATACTACATGTGTTTTGGGTACACTTTCGCGTTCTGCTCTTTTGCAGTAGTTAAACATATTTCTTAACAATGCTTGTATTTATTTCGAATAGTTTTTATTTATAGTTAAAGTTCGAACTTGCGTAAACTTCACAAATTGTGTGTATTATTCTGAATAACGTTGTTGTTAATGTTGTGACTTAGGAACTCTTAGAACAAGATGAGCCATGAGCATCGGTCAAAAGCAAGATTGAATTGTGGTTACTGTCTAGTTGTGTAAACTTGTCAATAAAGAATAATTGGGTTATTAACATTTTAAACCTTATTTGAATTACGAGAACAAACTAGAGATTAAGAATTTGGGGCCAGCAAGGCCACGGTTAAATATAACTCAACAACAAAGCCAAGGTGGTAAACGCAGAGTTTTGTATACATAAAAATCCAACTAAAGTACAAACAAATACGCGGAATTGTTATGCGAGTGTGAAGTTAGGAATGCGTTGTTTTGTTTCATTTGTTTGCTAGTGAAACCTGATGATCTTGCGTGGACTGTCAATAGGGTAAAAGATTTTAAACATCCGGGAGATAAAGTTAAAAGATTTAAATTAAGTTCATGGCATTACAATAATTCCATAGAATTTTCCATGATTAGTAAGGTGAATATTCATTGCTAGTCAGAGATATGTTCTTTAAATCTAAAGAATTTGGCGGTATTTTAGTCTATTCAGAGGAATTTGCCTATTAATCGATAGACTCCAATTAATCTTTATTTAATTTGTAATCAGTATGTATACCACCGTACAGGTTGATGAATGGAGTTTGTTAACGAACACATCAATTAAAGTATACCACCATCATCCTCTAATTTAAATTTGAAATTAATTTGGATGAACCGTTTTTAGACTAGCATTGATTTAAAAAAAATATTTGTTTTAGTATATTTAAGTTATTATCATTAGTGTAGTAGAATTAGTATTATTATCTTATCTATCGTGTAATGTATCGCAGCACCTACGTACTGGTTTGAAGGCTTATAGCCTACACAAACATAAAACAAACCAATACCTATGCTAGTGATTACATCTGAACCGGTGGCCACGGTGTGTTGACCATTACAAATCGAGCGGTGTAATTTATTATCCAACAACCACACTTAATTATTATATTTAACTACGTATTCCACACTTACAAAAGCCTGTCGCACGCAATTTATTTACCACTGTGCCAATTTAAAAATGCTATTTGTAATGATCTGAGTTAGGATCGCCACAGCCCTTCCAGTTTCAAAAGTCACCAGCTGCCACTGCAACCAAAAAGGAATCAAATAACCCAACACAATGGGTAGACCTACTCAGTACGAGCGACAAAAATTAATGCCAAACACGTTAATTTGCAAGCATGTAAAAATAACTACGAAAACGCGTCACTGTATAAGAGTTTTATGCCGACTATGTGAGCAAATATTTTACTACAGTTAACGCGTTTCTGCCGAGTTACTTCGTACGTCGTAAATGTGTACTGTTAAATACGGTAAAAGTCGATGTGTAAAATAAAAGCGTACAAACGAAGTAAGTATAATAGTAATGCTTACCACTGTGTGATGCTATAATATCGTAATTGTATATCTGATGTCAACCATTACCAGTAAAGTGCCAGCTGCGATAAGGTTTTTTGAAAGAGCCGGGAATTATTTTATACAGTGCTGGCCACTAATAATGCAACACAGAGAAGGACGCGACCTATCACAACGGATTTATTGGATAAAATATCCATCATACACGGGTGGCATGATTACACTTGCAGCACGTTATGACCTTATAGAACGTGGGTAATTCAGTACTGTGTGGCCCCACCACGGAATTCAATATCCACTGCTACACGATGCGCAATTGAAAGGAAAAGAATTTGGATATCCGTCTGGGGTATCTCCGTACATTGCTGCTTTGATGCATGGCAAAGGCTTATCCGTTGTGGTCGCGGGTGTCCTGTAGTAGGCCAGTCGTCGTCCAACTATGCACCACACGTTTGCGATGGGCGAGAGACCCGGTGAACGCACACTCCAAAGAAGCAGTGTGACGTGGTGGTCATCCACGAACCGTCGGACGATGTGCGTCACATGCGATCTCGCATTGCCCTGCTTGTACAGAGGCCCAGGGGGGACAACAACCAGCTGCAACACCTCCGCGATCTAATGGTTGCTGCGTCAGCGTAGTAAGCGCGATCGAGACTGGACTCCCATACAATAACTGCAGATGTTGGGCTGGTATGACGACACACAACGCATGACTCGGCCAGGCGTACGCCATGGTGCCACTGGACAGGAACCACGAACGCTAAAACCGAGGTGATGCAAATATAAACCGGATTCATCGGAGTAAACAATGGCATGGCCGTCGTTCCTCCAAGCCCGATATCCCACGCACCATTGCAGCCGCGGGCACTTGTGGTGCGTAGTCAGTGGCAACCGCGGAAATGGACACGTGGGCAAGATTCCCTCGTGCTACAGATGGCGACGAGCCATACGCGCGGACACACAGGCTGGTGTGCTACATGTCTGAAATACCGAGCGGGGGTGTTCGATGTCACTGTAAAATCCGTAATCGTCATACGCGCCCGGCGTCTGTTCTCATGCTGGTCGTTGCAACGAGGGCGTTGGCTTCCCGCTTGTCGCTCAGCCCGTCCTTCCTTGACACTCGGATCCCATATCCATTTCACCTCGGTTGCATTTCTTCCAACGATAGAAGCACTTCCGCGGTAAGATAATCCACAATCCCGAAAGGCCATGATTCTGCCGCGGTCAAAAGCGGAAACCGTTCTATGGTTGTCGTGTTCTTCGCCTTGGCGTGCTCACTCTGTCTGTGCACACGAACGGTGGGGAGAAACAATTCCACTACACTGCCTCTCAGAGGCTACCCGATCCTCACTTATTTACCACTTATCAATGTCGCCAACGGCGCACATGGTATGCCACTCGGCTGAACCACTACTGCCGTCATTGACCTTCCTTGCTCTACACAGTGTAGTTTTTCAGGTGCGTCGTTCTTGGTGCTGCAAATTTAATGTCCTGCAGTGTACAGACTTGGCATATTACATTATTTGTTCATTGTGGCATCAATAGTCTTAAGAGGTACGATAATGGTGAAAATTTACTTCCCAAGTTTAATAGAAGTAATTATAAGAATTTTTAATGTTATCTCTTTTTTGTACAGATCTCAAAATTAAACATAATCCGTATGGCAAACTACAGCCCAACGTAATCATCCACATCTACAGAATGTAAAGGGAGTATTTTCCTGCAGAAATTTTATGCAGTTCGTCAGTATTTCAGTTTTAACTTTCGATAAAAATTTTAAAACGGAAATAGTTAAATATTAAACTCTTACCAGAGGTAACGAAAATGTTGGATTTCAAGAAATCGCAACACGCTACTCAGTGACTTTGAGAAACACTTTAGCTGAAATAAAATTTTGCGTTAAAATTAAAAAAAAAATGTATTTGTACCAATCGATTTCATAAGTAAAAGTTTTATATTTATGTTTTCAAAATTTCTAAATATAATTTTTTAATGAACAGGCATTTTTAACTAATTGTCTTTTTTATAATTCCATGAGACCAATAATTTATCCTCCAACAAATGTGTTGGATCTTGAACAGTCTAAACAATTTATTTACGAGGACAGAAATTTGATAACTAAACTACTTATGTCTAATTGTATCCCAATTAACATAATACAACATTAAAAATATGAGTTATATTTCACATTTCTACAACTACCAAATATGGGAAAAATAAGTATATGCTATTAGTGGTTAATTAAGTACTTTTGAAATCAAACTTTCAAAAATGTTACTACCTCTTCCGGCATATATTTTAACGGTCACACTAACTGGCATTTGCCAAGTACACTTGGTAAAGACAGAGCGAAAGTATTGCCATCTCTTAACGTTGAAGAAAGTGTGTTAGCAAACGTATCTGAGTACTGAAATGATTTGTTTTGTTTTATGTTGTTTAATGTATGAACGTGTAAGCATACAGTTAAAACATTTTCAAATACTTACTTTTTATTTTTAATAATTTCAGTTTTACTTGACCGACGCACGAATAAAGTGATCAGGCCCGTGGTACTGTTAATTGCACATATGGTGGAAGAATACACCATATCCAAACTATAAGGTCTTAAGAAAAGTTTTCAAAAGTGCTGAGTTTAACGAGAACAGCTTATAATAATACGTGTATGGCAAATAAATATGCCCTGCAAGTGCAGAGCGCCTGCAGCATGATAAGCAAGGGGGAGAGGGCTGCATGACTCAAGGACGCTGCGTTAAGGCGCGCCGCGGAAGATACGAAGGGTTGGATGGGCGGCCGCGGTGGGGGTGGGAAGAATCGATGCTGGACCAGCTGCTCACGGATGGGAGGAAACCGCGGAGAGAGAACGGGGTCATCCATCCTGGCCGCTGACAAGGGATTACACCTCCTCGTCGGGTGCCCCTCGCCGCCGGAAATGCAACCGGCTAACCGCCAGAGAGGGGTTGGAGTGGAGTGCAGAGGACTGGGCAGCTCTTAACAACGGGGTATTGAGAGCCGATGAGGATGAAGCGTGGTAGGTACGGAGCAACTTCAGAATGCAAGGGCGGGGGAAATGGGAGATAACCGAGAAAACTTGCCGACCAGCGCCATCGTCTGGCACGGCTCCCACTCCCATCCGGGAGTGACCCGGCCGGGAATCGAACCCGGTTCACCTTTATGAGAGACAAGCGATCTAGCTACTTCACTACCACGGCCCCTACACTCCTCGATACAGACCGAGGTTGCTTCAGGGTCTTCCTCTACGACGTCAGGCCATGCCACCTATGCACGAACAAGCTAAGATCACAAAGCAGATAAGTCCCGAGATACGAAATGGCGTGGCGGTTAGTTTAATGTGAGCGCACCCATTCTCTGATAAGCTGTGCGAGGGTTTTGGAACGGGCCTTGTGTCTTATTGGCTATAGCGCGCTGCGAAATGTTCCCTATTAGCTGGGCTGCTGACTGGCAAGTAAGTTGCGATGCACTGACTTGCGAACGGCGCGTTCTGCATGTTGCTGGCCAGTGACGCCATTCTGATAACGTGTGTGGCTGGGGTCCCTGGAATAGGTGACAGTTTGTTTCGCCTCTGTTTTCTTAAGTACTCTGTGCTAAGATCTCATCAGCGGACAAATGTGCGGTGACCGCAAAGGTCATCAGAAGTTGTGGCAGCTATAGGCGTCTCGTTCGCTTGCCAAACTAGCGAGGTGGCTCAGTAGTGACAACGTGCTGGTCTCACAATCGGGAGTGCCAGTATTCAGTTTTCGCTCTAGCTATCCTTTCTGGGTTTTCCACGGTTTTCCGATGTCAAGCCACAATAATTCTGAATTGGTTCCTTAATACAGGTCACGGCCGATTTCTTCCCCGTTCCTGCTTGTCCGAAAAAGTTTTCTCCCTCTTTAATGTCGCCATTGTCGACTAGATGTTAAGCCCTACCAATCTGCTTTCATGTGGCGAAGTGACTGAACCGCCGATTTTCAGAGTATTTTAGCAAATAACTGGTTTAAAAATAGTTTTCTGGGGCCTAGTGTACGCAGAAATTCCTATTTGCTGTATAAAACGGTGACAAATATTCCGAAACAATACACTTACACAAATGAGTTCATCAGGGTGACGAATTCTAAACAACACTTATTTGTACTAGTACACATAGTGATCAGTAGAACTACACCCTGATGTGCAGCGATATTCTTGGTTCCTTACTTGTGCTCTGGTATCGGGTATTCAACTATGAACTTGTTTCTGCTGCAGGTAGGGTAATTTCTGGGACCGTACAACGTTAACAAAAATGCTTTAGAGTTAGTCAAGTTCGCAGAAAAATTAATGAAATGAAAGAATTTTCCATTTACATTGTCAATATTGACAAAGGTGTTACGTCCTATGCGAACTCCAAGTATAAATTATTAGTAGATCTCCAGATGACCACAGTTTTTCTGATCATACTGGTTCCAGAGAGAACTTACTTAGACGGCAGAAAATCATTGCAGGGTGAGAATGAAAGTTAACAAGAGCCAAAGTTCCAGCAGGCCGTAATGTTTAATTGCACCAAATGAGATAAAACATAAGTATGGACTTTCAATATTCCAAAAGTGGTTAACGAAAGCGTTTCAGTAAGTGAGGAATCAAGACAAATCTTTATATAAGCTGTGCCTGTTGATTGATGGGAGCAATTTATGCTCTCCTACGTGACTCTTTTGAAGAAGTGGCACTTTGCTTAATTTGTAAGCCTATTCAGATAGTCAGGCATGTTAGGGTAATCCTAGATTAGTACTAATATTTTCGAGAGCACATTCGTTCGAATTATATTTTTTATCGCAACTGTCGACTTATTTCATAATTAGTGTGGTCAGGAAATTTGTCCAGCTGTTCACATTGGGACTATGTACGTTTCCCGTCAGCCAAGTAAATGATTACAACCAAAGTGTAAGCAATGGTGGAAAGATAGCTGAGGAAGTGAGAGTGACCCCAAAAGAATTCATACATTAACCATGTTTCCCAGATCAAGAAATTCTGACTTGGGCGGAAGAGCTCTGGCAGCTTCGGCGGAACTCTTGCTAGACAAATGAGGATACTAATTCGTAGGCAAAGGAAAGGCAATCGCATATAATCAAGTTTTCGCTTCTGTCAGGCAGCACTTTTCCTGGTAGAGAGCATGTCAAGTGGATCCTCAGATTGAACACTATTCTGCGGGGAAAGAAAGCCAGACACAGTAACAGGGTGGTTCGGTGGTTCGTCAGATGATAAAGAAGTTGCTCCTTTGTCATACACGAGAATCAAGGTGTTACTGAAGACCAAATACTTGTTCACATAAAAGTGCAAGTAAGCAATTGAGTATAAAATTTATGAGGCGATAAAGTAGTCGAATTTTTTTAGAAGTCTACATCTGAATCCGATTTATCTTATACAGTATGCGCCAGACTGATCAAGTGCTCTACACTATATCAGAATATAAAAAGCTGAAATTTCTCGGCTGGCGCTTAAGTGTGAGTCTTCGCTATTTTGAGATCGTTAGTTTCCGTTTGCATATAATGGGGTGAACGTTAGTACGACTAGGGGTGTTACCTGACTGTAAGATCACAATAATTTATCAACGAACATTTGCATAACACTGGGGAAAATTTTCACCCCTCAAATTACAATTTCACTAAACTAACAGATTTTATATCATACTCTAAGTTGAATAATTTACTGAAATTAATGGAATACTACTCACGAACATTCAGGTAATTTGCTACTACAGATAAAGAAAACACAATAACAACCATCGCCTGAGTGGAGTAAAACTCTTTAGTACTACGATTCGAACCATCGTGATGATGTTTGTCAGAACTTTACATTGTGATGTACAAAATAATAGAGTAGATCAACTGTGAATGTAACATTTTTCAAGTAGTATAGTTATCTTCTTTGGGTCGTAAGTTGAGGGCTTATTTTTAGGTTTGTTTGGCGTGTCTAATATATTTTTCAATATAATGTTATGTGGAATATTTCAGTAATATCCCGTTTTCTATTAGGGAAGGACTTGAACTTGTTATTATAAAAATATTTTGGAAGAGTGACGTCCATGTCCTATCAAAAATCAGCTGTCATATATTTTTTTCTTAGCTTAAATGATTCATGATTTTTCGTGGAGCCAGTAATGTTGGTATTAAAGCAAACCATTCAATTTTTGATTCATAGGAGACAAACTATGAATAGCAAAGTATGATAATGTATGAATAGCGTAGCTTTCTAAGTTTCCTGACGATTCTATAGTAAATGACGTAAAAGCGAGCATGTTAACTAAACGTAAATTTTTTCTTCTTTATCTACGAATACACTCACACTTCCTGGTGACTTTAAATTATCAGTTTATGTAGGCGTAAGCCAAAAACAGTTATTTCGTCGACGTTCATATTTCTAACAATATACGTAAAAAATTCTTTAAAGTTTTTAAATGACTGATATTATCAATTAAATAAAAAAGTCGTAGACTTTTTAATGAACAAATTGTATCTCACACAAGAGTTATTTGGTGCTCAACATGTCAAATAACTGTTTTTTTCTATAAGAAATAGCGCAACTTCACTTAGAGTGTAACGAAATATTTATGTAGATTATTAAAACTAAACCGTTAGGAATTTGACAATGTAAAACCCAATTCTAAGTATAATTTGTTTTCCTTGCTTTGTGTTATAGAATAGTGTCACATCCGAGAAATCACCACTGTTTACACAACAGCAGTAACAACTACAAAATCACTTGTGTGTTACCTAATTAACAGTTTTCTTATGTTTAAAGGGCCCTTGCTTTTACTTAGCCTTAAAATAAGGTGATGTTTTAGTGCTTGACATCGTTTCAAGAACTATAATATAACATGTTATCCCAAAATAGGGACTGTTATTGTGACATAGCAATTATCCCACTATGTTGGAAATGGGACTCATGTCTGCGACCTCTGGAATTATTCATAGTCACTAATCTTCAGCTATAAGCGACCAGCATATTTAGTTTATTTACATGATCGCGAAAGGCAAATAAAAATTGTTATGTATAATTTTCATTTGTACTGTTATAATTACAATATATAAAAGTTATGATTAAAATACATTTTTAAAAAATGTACTATACTATATCCAATTGTTACTTATCTGAATCCCAACAGTTCGAAGCTGAATCAATTTTTGTAAATTGGTCTCACGACTGTTAATTATCATAAAAAATTAGAATAATCATAAAAAATTAGTTTGCCTTAAAATATAATTTTGTATAGACCTGCATATCAGTACTTCAGTAACGCAANTTATCGCGAAAGGCAAATAAAAATTGTTATGGATAATTTTCATTTGTACTGTTATAATTACAATATATAAAAGTTATGATTAAAATACATTTTTTAAAAAATGTACTATACTATATCCAATTGTTACTTATCTGAATCCCAACAGTTCGAAGCTGAATCAATTTTTGTAAAGTGGTCTCACGACTGTTAATTATCATAAAAAATTTGAATAATCATAAAAAATTAGTTTGCCTTAAAATATAATTTTGTATAGACCTGCATATCAGTACTTCAGTAACGCAACCAATGCTATCTCTAAAAAGCATCAACCGAACTCCGGTTTAACCAAAGCTACGTGTTTAATGTGTGGATTCAAGTGTTCGATAGGATAACATTTAGAACTTTTGTTGGTTTTGATTGAATTAAGCAAGTTGTTTAACCACATACTCATTTAGGATTTAGGAAGCCAGTATTGCATTCTAAAATTATTACACATGAAAGGTTAAAAATTTAAAAAAAATTAAAATGGAGTGAAATGTTNGCTACGTGTTTAATGTGTGGATTCAAGTGTTCGATAGGATAACATTTAGAACTTTTGTTGGTTTTGATTGAATTAAACAAGTTGTTTAACCACATACTCATTTAGGATTTAGGACGCCAGTATTGCATTCTAAAATTATTACACATGAAAGGTTAAAAATTTAAAAAAAATTAAAATGGAGTGAAATGTTNCGCCAGTATTGCATTCTAAAATTATTACACATGAAAGGTTAAAAATTTAAAAAAAATTAAAATGGAGTGAAATGTTTTTGCGTTTCGTACGAAACACAATTTTATTAGCTTAATGCCTGTACTATTTCATTTCATCATCAGTCGGGTTCGTCGCATTATTTTATAAGTGAAATGGGCATTTTGTCTTCCATAAAATATAAAAGCGTAAAGCTATTAATAGTATAGATGAATGTATTATATTACAAATTAATAAAACTTTTATATTTAATAATTAAAACATGTTTAACTGAAATAATATAGAGTCATCGATAGACAAATGCAAAGGCCAGACTGTTTTGAGAGACAAATAACTTCTGACCCACCCATTTCTAAGGGGAGAACTGGCTCCCCGATCAGTCGTAACCGGCGTTGATGCAACCGATGCGCCCTGACGCCTGGGATGGCAGCGTCCCAAGTGGCGATCAGAGAATTTGTCCAGTAACAATATCATCGTCATCTTCATTGAGAGCTATTACCACCCTGCCCTTCCTCCTGGCCATCATTACAACTGGCAACCCCCCGCATTTCAATATGGGGCTAGGGGAGCGATTCTCTCCCCTATTTCCCTCCAGACGCGCCCTCCAGCTCCGATACAAGGTGGCTCACAAATGCGCTGGCCACACGATACAAGGTGGCCCGCAAGTGTGTTGGACACACGATACAAGGTGGCTCGCAAGTGCGCTGGCCGCACGATACAAGATGGCCCGCAAGTGTGTTCAACACACGATACAAGGTGATTCGCGAGTGCCCTGGTCATACGATACAAAGTGCGTCACAAATGCGCTAGCCGTAAGATACAAGGTGGGTCGCAAATGTGCTAGCCACACGGTACAAGGTTGCTTGCAACTGTGCTGGCCATACGATACAAGATGGCTCGCAAGTGCGCTAGCCATACGATACAAGGTGCGACACGAATGCGCTGGCCATACGATAAAAATGGCTCGCAAGTGCGCTGACCATACGATACAAAGTGACTCGCAAGTGCGCTGGCTATACGATACAAGATGCGTCATAAATGCGCTGGCCATACGATACAAGGTGCGTCATAAATGCGCTGGCCGTACGACACAAGGTGCATCACAAATGCGCTGACCATACGATACAAGGTGGCTCGCAAGTGCGCTGGCTATACGATACAAGGTGCGTCATAAATGCGCTGGCCGTACGATACAAGGTGCATCACAAATTTGCTGGCGATACGATACAAGGTGGTTTGCAAGTGCGCTGGCTATACGTTACAAGGTGCGACATGAATGCGCTGGCCATGCGATACAAGGTGCGACACGAATGCGCTGGCCATGCGATACAAGGTGCGACAGGAATGCGCTGGCCATACTATACAAAATGGCTCGCAAGTGCGCTGGTCTTACGATACAAAGTGGCTCGCAAGTGCGCTGGCCATACGATACAAGGTGGCCTTCTGACGCAAGGTGGTTCGCGTGTACGCTGGTTATGCGATATAAGGTAACTCGCAAGTGCACTGGCCATCCGGTACAAAGCGGCTCGCAAATACGGTGGCCAGCTGGGAGGCCGGTCTCCACCGTAGTGTGTTCGCGGACACGTCCTCTTTTGCCTTGGGAAATAATTCCTGTCAGCCTCGTAGAAGGCTGGAAGATAAGCTGGATGCCAGTGATCTCTCTCTTCCTCGCTGTTGTCGCTGAACTTACAGTGCAAATGAAAATCACAATATAATTATGTTAAGAATCGAATTAACCTCTTATACAGAAATTCTTCGTTTTNTTACAGTGCAAATGAAAATCACAATATAATTATGTTAAGAATCGAATTAACCTCTTATACAGAAATTCTTCGTTTTAGTATCATATTTTCAGTTTCAATGTAATCATTGCTAAATGCCGACTATAGAAAATTTACATTTTTCGAGTACTTTTTATTTTTTTGTTTTTACTTCGTTTTATTTCCTGGTTGTTGTGACGGTGTCACATCTAACCACGAGCACCTCTCGCANTTACAGTGCAAATGAAAATCACAATATAATTATGTTAAGAATCGAATTAACCTCTTATACAGAAATTCTTCGTTTTCGTATCATATTTTCAGTTTCAATGTAATCATTGCTAAATGCCGACTATAGAAAATTTACATTTTTCGAGTACTTTTTTAATTTTTTTGTTTTTACTTCGTTTTATTTCCTGGTTGTTGTGACGGTGTCACATCTAACCACGAGCACCTCTCGCAAGAAGTGACGTACTGCGATTGTTGACCTACGTAAGACTACGTGGTAGCTGGAGGTCTCGGAGACGTCAACCTTACCCGGGTGCGCGGCGGCCCGTTGTGCTGTTCCTGCTGCGGCGAGAGCCGTCAACGGAGTGCGCGTGGGGCGCCTTGCTCCACTAATCGCCAAGTCGCACCTTCCTTTCTCCGCCCCTGTCCTCGAGACCTTCAATGATCATGCGTGCCACATGTGACGTCACCGAGGAGTGACATCTACGTTCTCGGCTGTTGGAAATTTTCCTGGAGGAAACGACGAAGGAAAAATGCAAGGAGTGGGTTCATGCTTTGGGGAGAGAAGAAGAGAGGAACTCTAACAATATATTTAGGTTGCAGATCTTCGTTCTCTAGGTGGGAGGGGGGAGGGTTGAAGGGCTTTAACTGATCGTTTAATAAGATAGGTACCATTTTTACGGGGATTTTTGTATTGTATTCAGATTGAAAAATGTGATTTTCAATTGTTGTTTGAAAGGTTCTTTTGATAATATTTTCACATCATTTCCATGTGTATATTTTTGACAATTGCGGTCTTTTGATATTGTACTTTATATTTTGTAATATTTTAATAAGTAAATTTTGGAAAAAATATATATATTTCTTTATAAATGCGAGAAAGCTAAGTAACCAGTTGCAATTTTCACAAACCCTATTATTCTACCATTTTCGCTACACTTCACCGGTGG
>NQII01002539.1:0-62819 GCA_002778355.1 Clitarchus hookeri | reverse complement strand
GGGGGGGGGGGGGGGGCGGTCTCTCTGCTGTTGGGAAATTTTCTACTGAAGGAAGAGGAGAAGGCTACTGACACATCGTAAAATGGCAGGAACATATTGATATTTTAAAGTTTATATTATGATCATAGTAGTCCTAACCAAAGTTTATCTTTGAAGTTCTATTTTTATGCCTGTCCTGCAGATTAAGGCTAGTGGCTAACTTTTGTGATAGCATTTTGAAAAATTTTCATTCAAAACACAAAGGAACGAAGTAATCCGGTATAGTCGGTGACACCGAGCCCTAAACTTACACTGCGAAGCGGCTAGAAATTTTCCTTCGTCACATGCTGCAACACCTTCTACAAAGTCAAGTTTCTCACGAGAATGTACAACAGGTATTCAGCAAAATAAATTATAGTACATCTAGTTGTAATATTTTACTAACTGCAAAATATTTATATCAATTAACTTCCCTTACATGAATACGATTAACAAAAGCTTAGCTACGTTACGGAAACCAGTAGGTCGACGGGTAAGTCATAAATGTCAGCACCGGTTGTAGCGTTGTAGCGTTGTAGCCGTTGTAGCGAGAATTTCATTGAGTTTTTATAAAAAAGACATGCAGGACAAACAAAGGAATGTTTAGCAGTTTGTTTAAACAGTCTCCAACTAACCTTGAACAGCCCACACAAATGTATTACGTAATCCCCAAAACAACGTAACACAATCCACAAGTAATGTTTCAAATACCAGTTCCGTTCACATTAGAGGAATTTGGTAAACCTCAGCGTGATTAATTTTATTGCAAATGAGAAGTTATNTAATACCAGTTCCGTTCACATTAGAGGAATTTGGTAAACCTCAGCGTGATTAATTTTATTGCAAATGAGAAGTTATTTCCTTAAGTAATTTGTCTCACCGACGAAAAATATTCACAAAACCTTATATAAGTTGTTTTTTAAGAGTCCTTTACTGGCTGAAATTGGTAAATATAGATTTGTCATTAACAGTTTTACAAGGAGGCGGCGTAACTGGACGTATATTTCTGAGATATTTAGAGAACACAGCATTCCGAGCAAGAGTTACAAGTAATCAATAGTTGCATGTTGTTTATAAGTNTTTCTGAGATATTTAGAGAACACAGCATTCCGAGCAAGAGTTACAAGTAATCAATAGTTGCATGTTGTTTATAAGTCAAATTCATTTGTAGCTTTTTGTGTCTAAATATGATGATTTAAATATTTAATATTTTTATAGCTTAATTAAGGTAGNCAAATTCATTTGTAGCTTTTTGTGTCTAAATATGATGATTTAAATATTTAATATTTTTATAGCTTAATTAAGGTAGTTTAAATTTCTTCGAAAAGAAGTTTGCTACTATGTAAGGCGCGATCATCATATTTATATTCTATTTGTTTAAAGGAAGATTCTGAAAATCCTGAACACGACGAGATGAGATATATATTTTAACTTTAATCTAAATATAAATAAATGATTGCAGTTTTAGCGTATGTAGGACCTACAGTATAAACCATGTGTTAATAAAGTTATAAATTGGAAAACCGTTGACGAATATTCAAGAAAGTATTTGAAATTTGTGGCATTGAAAAAATACGTTACTGGGTATCCAATAACGCACTTCAAAAGCGCAAGATGTATGGACGCATACACAGACATGTCACTTGGAAAACTGCATATTTCCATTACAATTTCTTTGCAGAAATATTTCAGGAAACACTTTCAGTAGGAGCATTTTGAAATTATTTTTTATGATCATCGTGTTATGATTTAGAGAAACAGTGCCCATAATTTACGAGGACTACCAGGGTATATTAACTACAGGTAGTGAACTTTACTACACTTTCAACGAGAATCATCAGATAGTAACTGATTTAGCTAATATTAAAAAAAGGAATTGTCGCACCCATTTGCTATGTTAAGTATCATATGTGTAACTGTTTTGTCCAATGGTAAGGTGGCCTTTCAGGCCAGCTTAAATTATTGGAATCGGTTGTTGGCCACATCAGCGGTTTTCGGGCATGAAAAATTCCCTCTGGAAATCAGGGCTGGGGGTTGTGTTATCCTTCGAGGTGTAGTAAACCACTTAAAAATGGTTTCCAATTCCTTCCCAGGAGTCCGAAATGGCTTTGTACCTACTCTGCAAAAGAGGCTGTTTTCACGACGCCATGACCTGNTTTTTCTTGTTTAAGATCTTTAAGTGAGAAAATTCTCCTACTCACTTTGTTGAAAATACAGACAAGGCTTCGCGATGTTGTTCTCCAAACATTATTCGGGATGCGAGTCAGGGAATCCGTGTAGTAAGCCAGTACTCCAAGCTACACTTTTGAAAGGTGACGAGACAAACCCGTGCAGTGACTGATAATACAAAACAGTTTCGTGAATTTGTACAAAATGTATAATGTCGACGTGCAACATCTAGTGAGCACACGAAATTGATCTTTCTACAGACGAAACAGTAACCACGGCGACACATTAAACATATCTCCACGCCCAGAATTCACGTAATATCGTGAGTCAAAGTATAATATACACATGAATCAGAGAAAATTAAGCCAGCTCATTACAAGGAAACTAATTTGCTGATGATAATGTAAATCAGCACATTGCGATAATTACCTAATTTTAACACTTTAGTTCACTAATTAGCGGTTACATATCACTGACAGTTAAGTGCNGCACATTGCGATAATTACCTAATTTTAACACTTTAGTTCACTAATTAGCGGTTACATATCACTGACAGTTAAGTGCGCTTATTTATCTATAACATACCTATACCTACAGCATAGAGAGTGACTATTATATCATTGAATCATATCAATAATAGTATAGGAAGCGCTGCTTACCAATATCCCGTTTTAGTGTGTTTCGTATGCACGAAAGACGGCAGATGTTAGTGTTGAGACAGCAGATCATCCATAAAACTGTGGAACTTTGACAAAATACGNGCACATTGCGATAATTACCTAATTTTAACACTTTAGTTCACTAATTAGCGGTTACATATCACTGACAGTTAAGTGCACTTATTTATCTATAACATACCTATACCTACAGCATAGAGAGTGACTATTATATCATTGAATCATATCAATAATAGTATAGGAAGCGCTGCTTACCAATATCCCGTTTTAGTGTGTTTCTGATGCACGAAAGACGGCAGATGTTAGTGTTGAGACAGCAGATCATCCATAAAACTGTGGAACTTTGACAAAATACGATGTCTGCTAACAGTTTGCTGACAAAATGTGATGTATACTACACTCACGGTTACTTCAAAATTTCCTGTTATTTCAAAATTTTCTGAAGCCCTGCTAAGTGCTACTTCCAGGATCAAGAGAATTACGCCAGAGGGCTAACGTACCGCATTCGTGCGCTGTCAGCGTAATAATCTGTTGCATAAGAACTATTCAGGCATTACCAACACGCCTGTTTTCTATCTGCCTTTACTCATATTATTTATACGTTTTATATATTAATTTATATATAAAATAAAATAAAAGTAAAATATGATAAAAAAGGAAGTACTTTAAAAATAATACAAGTATATGACGCTTGTGATGAATGACATATTTAGGGAAGAACCTAACACGTCATACAAGGGGTGTTTTTTCAAATGTTTGATTCAACAAGTGTGGAGAAAGCGCGAATAGACTTGCATGCTATGGCGTAGGATTTTTCGCCGCTGGCACAGTAGTTGTCACCGGAACGGAGTCGTGCCTCGCGCGCTACGCCGAATGCAACATCTGGAGCCACATCGTTCGCTCGCGAGTGGTCAAGATAGGGTTCAGTAGCTCCCCCGAGCTGCGTTGTGCCTGTCGACTGTTACAGCGTGCACCTACGAGGCAGTCACGTCCGTCGTGTGCCTCTATCGCCAGCATCTACCGTGTACGTAGAAACTCGTGCTCTCCGGCAGTTCTATAGACTCCGTACTGTGGTTACACTTGGCATGCGATTATATAGTCTATTCGCGGTTTCTTCACACTTCTGGAATCGAACACATAAAAAATTACACCATGTATGATGTGCTTGGTTGTTTCTTAGATATTTCAAACCTCGTAAGCTTTTTGTCCATCTGTTAACATAAAAATATATCATTTTTGGTTTAATTGAATTTATACTTATATATTGTTTACAGATAATAATATTTCATTTATGATTAATATAAATGAAACATGAGAAAATATGTGTGTTGGTAATGACTAGTATGAACTAGTTAATATGCAAAATATTATCACACTGAAAGCGCACGAATATGGTGCGCTGTCCATTTGGTGTAATTTTATAGATTTTGGTTAAGTTTTGTTTGCATGAGGCGGAGGAATATCCTGAAAGCAGAACTTTAGCAGGGCTTCAGAATATTTCGAAGTAACCTGGAATGGACTATAGCTGCTCAGATTCTTCTTCGTGTCGTTCGTGTGTCGTTCCTACGCCTACAGGAAATGGCAATGAATACCCACAACGAATCACTAATATTCACGCATTGATCAAGAGTAGAAATAAAAATATAAGATTACTATCCAAATATTATTCAAATGTGAATATGTGTACGACAAAAATCTAGATTCAGAGGCTAACAACAGGAAAAAAAGAATTAATTCTCTTAAGAATACATTAAGACGTAGGACTACTTGTCCATCTCGCAACAACTTGTGAGTGGACCTGTTTCGACACATACCGGTAGAGATTGGGACAATTCGTGGATCATGTGAGGTGAAGACCATACTTCACATATTTTTAGCCTGTTTTCCAAAGAAAAGAAATGCTTATGAGATTGCTTTCCTGGCTGTGTGTCTGTGTGTGTATGTGAGTCTGTGTAGGTCTGTGCGTGAGTGGGAACCCTCCCTTCGCCCCACAAACAACCATCAATTTTTGAACGCGTAAACCGAATTTCACCAAACTGTGTCCACATATAGTGCTAACTAAGGACACCTGACTTTTACAGTTTTTGACCACGCCGGGAACTTAGATTTAACATGGGGGCTGTTTTTAAATTTAGGGTGAGAGGTCATATTACGGAAACCATTCAACCGATTTTAACCAAACTTTGTGTGCTGACAGCGCAAGTTGTAAGCATTAAATTCAGAGATTAAAATTGCTGTTGGTCTGCAATTTCGAAAGATAGCGCCACATGAAAAAATAATTCTTTTATGGTATATCTCAAAAACTACTCAACCAATTGTATTCAAATTTGGCAAAATAAAATAATACTTTGATAAGCCAAATAAATTAATTAAAATAAACTTTGCCATGCACTTATTTTCAAAGTGGCGTCCAAACAAAAATTGGGTTTATTTCGTATAACTACCACACCATTTGGCCAATTTTAACAACATTTTGTAAATTCACAGTATGTATTACAAGCATCGTATTAGCATAATTAGTGCCACATTTGTCGGCCATTTTGACCGATAGTGCCGCATGTAAAAATATATATTTTACATTATATCTCAAAAGTCACTCAACCAATTTTCGCTAAAATTTGGCACGTAAGAAATACTATGATGGACCAGGTAAATATGCGTACCTAGACTTTATTAGGCAATTATAAAAAAAAGTAACATCAATATTTGAGGTTTATTTGATATAACTTCAATACTATATTACTAATTTCAACCAAGTTTTGTACACTGGCAGTATCTATTACAAGCATCAAATAAGCCAAAAACTAATTTTTTTCCACCATTTTGTATGCTAGCAATACATGAATTAATCAAGATTTTGTAAATTATCTGGAAACAATTGACAGATTCCTACAAAATTTGGCAATCAAGTAGTACTACCGCAGTTGACATGAACAAATATGTTAAAAGAGTGTCAGGCACTTATTTTCAAAATTGTGGTTATTTAGGTATTTTAGCATAGTATGCTATATCTAAGAAAACATTCAATCAATTCCAACTTAAAATTGTATGCTGGGAGTATATATAACAAACATCAAATGTGTCCACACGGAGCCTGTTTTGTCTTCCATTTTGTAAGATAGTGCCACACTAATAAATAACGATTTATATCGTATCCCGTAAAACAATTGGCCGATTTCTACCAAATATGGCAAAAAAGTAGTACTGTGATAGGTAATGTTAACTGATATGTTTAAGGTATGTCAGGCATTCTTTTCTAAATGGTGGCCATATAGATATTTTAGTTTTGTATGTAAGATCGTCAAAGTCGTGAAATTATTTCGAAAGATACTTTGCATTATGGCTGTATATATTATCACGATCAAATGAATACACAAAATCAATTTCATCAGCCATTTTGTAAAATAGTATCACTTGACAAATTTAAATTATCTGATCGCCAAAAAACAACAGATTTCTTCCAAATTTAGCAAACAAATAGCACTATGGTACAGTATGTAAACTCATAAATATTGAATGGGTCAAGCTTACATATTTTCTATATACAGCATATATAAATTTTAGCTCCGAATTTATCTACGAAACGGCAAAACAAATTTCAAATTAACTTTGTATGCTTATAGTATAAGTTGTATATATTAAAATTATCTGTGCAAAGCCTCATTTATCCTCAATTTTATAAGATAGTTCACATAAAATAATATAGTTTTTATGCCATATTTCAGGAAACAATAAATCGATATCTTTCAAATTTGGTGAATAAGTTGTACTAGCTATGCCCACAGCTCCGCTCGCGTGGACTACAGAATCATTGTTCAGGTTTTTTTTAATAAAGTTGAATTTTACTCTNTCATTTATCCTCAATTTTATAAGATAGTTCACATAAAATAATATAGTTTTTATGCCATATTTCAGGAAACAATAAATTGATATCTTTCAAATTTGGTGAATAAGTTGTACTAGCTATGCCCACAGCTCCGCTCGCGTGGACTACAGAATCATTGTTCAGGTTTTTTTTAATAAAGTTGAATTTTACTCTTAATCTTCTATACTCAATACATATTATGAAACTCAACGTCTCGGTAAATTAAATGGTAAAACCACTTATTAGTATGTCTCTGTTATAGATAGATATATGCTGCCGCGGAGNATCTTCTATACTCAATACATATTATGAAACTCAACGTCTCGGTAAATTAAATGGTAAAACCACTTATTAGTATTTCTCTGTTATAGATAGATATATGCTGCCGCGGAGTTTTTTTTTTTAGGTCTTTTTATTCTACGCAATTCTTTACTACGTGATATTGTTCCATCTTTAACGGTTTAGACAGCGTATTGCAAGAGAGCGCGCTGGCATCAAACGTTTTTCCGACTTGATTCACTATTATCGTTTGTAAATTTTTAGAGACATTTTCTCGCAATAAAAGTAGCCAATATCACCTTTCAACCCTCCAACTATTTCTGTGCAAGAAATTACGTCGATCTGTTGCTTGGTTGTGACGTATTGTTATTCCGTTTGTGTAATTTTTCATTTCCCAATAAGAATTTCCCCGAAGAAATGAGATAATTTTTTGGGATGAAAAGTAGCCTATGTGACTTCCCGGCCCTCCAACTATCTCTGTACAAAAAATCACGTCGATCGGTTTCTCCGTTCCAACGTGAAAGAAGGACAAGCAAACAAACACACTTTCGCATTTGTAATATTAGTTAGGATATGTTTTAAATTTTTAAATCTCTTATTTTTGAATGGCGCGTATACAAACATTTTAGCTTAGAGTGCTGTACCTACGATACTACGTAAAAGATTTGAATTTAACTTCGTATATTTTATCTACGACAATAATCGTATGTGCTAATATAAAAACCCTTTTGCCCTAAATTTGTGAAGATCATCTCATGATCAATGAAGATCTTGAGGACCAATCAACCGATATGCATACATATTTCCTCTTTTGCAGGATTTTTTTGCTAAATAGTGTCAGGTGTGTAAACTGAACATTTTGTCATAATTCGACTAATTTTCACAAAAATTTTTCGCACATATAGAAGGCCAAGTATAGTTACATGATTTAAATGCGGTCAGGCAATTATTTTAGAAATGGCAGGCTTATAAATATGTTCATATGTTTAGCATATTTATTTAACAATTTAACAATTTCAATTAAACTTCATATACTGACATCATCGATTATAAACCTCGTGTACAGAGCCTCTTTTTAAGAAATTTAGAAGATAGCCCCATTTATGAAAATAAGTTTTTTATGCTATATCTTGGAGACGAATCAACCGATTACCATCCATTTTTTAACACCCGTAGTGTTACGAAGGCCATGTAAATGTATGTGTTTTAGTGGCTCGGACACTTATTTTCAAAATGATTGCAGAGCACATATTTCAGATTAGTGAAACCTATCATTCAAAACATTAGACTGATTACATCCGAAGCTGATGCTCCAAATCCAACCTTCGTGATGTAGTTAATTGCAAGGTAGCTTAACTTTGCGAGTTTTTCTGAATTAGAATCGCGGGTAAGTCTCTCGTGTATTTTAATTGTCTTTGTAATATTTCACATGTCTCTGATTTCATCTCTAATGATATTGCTGTCAATGAGACGTCAATGCCTACCTACCATCTAAACTTACAAGAACTTTACAAAAATTTATTTGCACCCATGTAGAGGAAAGTAGGCTCGTTAGTTATCAGTAACTTTTTGTTTGTATTCTTGTGTCAGGGTAGTCGATTAGTTTGTCTTTCTGAAAATATATTTTACATTTACTGTGGTAACTATGGCTACATCGTTGTGTTTCTGCTGGTTTATTATGGTATCAAACACTTCCAGGACATTAAAAGTAATCAGTCGTAGTAAACAGTAAAAATTATTTTTTTTTATACGTTTTATATTTAAATATGTTCTGAAACATCTGGAAAGTGATATGTTCATATTTTCCTCAAATATGGCAACAATCATAATCCAAGTTAACTAATACGATGGTCACGGTTTGGATGTTACTACGTGAGTGAGAAAGGGAGATGAGGTCATTCCCTACAGGTATGTTACACGCAATGTCACCTCTATTAACGCCGTGCAGTTTCATGCTTTATTAAAAACGAAGAAAAGCATACATACTGCTGTATTTCATGCACTAACTCGCATTTTTATGATATATTGATAAATTAATCTGTGAAGCGGATATTTGAGTGATGGTTCTAACTTTGTCCGTGGGGTTTGTTATACACTAAAAAACCAACTATTAACATTGTCTAATTACATTTTTTCCGGATACAAAGCGAGTAGAATATAAAATGGGGAGTCTGGCACAAATAATTCAGGAGTATGTGCCAGGCGCCGGCTGGCCGCCATGTTGTGATTTTGACCTATACCAGGACCCTGTACCCGTGACGTTGAATGGCCTTGAAACTAAAAAATTCCAAAAAATTGAAGAAAAAACATAAAATCTCAAAATATTAACAAAAAATTAAGAAAATTATTAAAAGATAGACATTTAGGATGTACAGATTTCGATGACAGGGAGATCGATTAAGCTCCCGACATGACTGGCTGTAGTCAGGTCGACTAGTGTCCATCTCGTCAACCATGTTATATATCGCTGACCTTAACCTTTGACCTTAACTCCGGAGATTTTGAAGCCAAAATATTCTTAATCAACCACAATAAAAATAAAATCTTTAAAAATTTATAACAAATTTATTTATAAATCATTAAAAAAATTTTTTTTTAATTTACATTTCAGGAGGTTTCCTAAGCACAACATCTAGCCACAACGACCTACCCTCGCCATTGTTTCTCATTGGTTATTTGTTGGTTCCCCTCCACTCCACCAATGTTTCTCATTGGTTGATTTCTTGTGTTTGCTTTTCCCCCTCCCACCAAGTGTATTTATTGGATTGATTACTCACGCTCGTTCGACCCACCACCAATGGTACTAATTTTGTTAACATCACCCTCTCCTTCCCCCTCAATTTTCTTATTCCGGCGAATGCACTCCACCCACCAAATTCGATTTTTTTTGTTCGTAATTGGTTTTATTTTTCATTACCTAGATGATATTAATGTATTATTGATTGATTTTACCGCCAGAGGTAGTTGTTGTCAAGCTTGTCTTTGAATCCAATGAGACTGAACTCGAAAAATTGAGAAAAATTACTGTCTATATAATTGACCATTACTCACTAGCTGGTCACAATAAGGGGCCATACCGACTAACCATACTAGATAACTCCCCGCAACGACCCATTTTGTTCCACAAATTACCTATTTAGTCCACAAATGTCCTTTTTGGTCCATAAATGACCCATTTTGCTCCAAAAATGACCCACTTGCTTCAGAAATGACCCATCTTGATACACAAATAACCCATCTTGCTCCAAAAATGGCTAAGTCTTCAGGGGTCAGTCTGCAGGGCCAGTCAGTCTGCAGAGGTCAGTTGGCTTTTGGAAAGTTTATGAATTCATGTATGCTTGAAGATGGTACAAACCACTGACGATGCGAAGTCGATTATGGCAGATACTATAATCAGTGTAATTAATACCCATCGATGCAGCAAGAGGTACTGGCATCTATTGTTTTCTCTATGTCATTAGTAATAAAGCAATGGTCGTTCAGTCACCATTGAATCACGATACGCGGTGTTTCATTTCACTAATCATTACAGGTTATGGGCCCAGTAAACAATTGAATAATAATCTCGCGATAGTTTGTACGGTATGATAAGTACTGAGTATAATTATATTCGCTGAAGGAGACTATTAATTGTGCGTATCGTGTGTGTGTGACCGCGTAATGGCTTCGAACTGTGGGATAAGCGTCCCTGAGTTGACAGGACGCGAGAATTATAGTGAATGGTGTTTTGCGGCAGAGAATTTCCTGGTCTTGGAGGGCATGCTAGGATGCATCAAGCAGGAGCCGAATCAACCAGCAATAGGAGCCACGGATGATGCTAAAACCAGAGCAAAATTGATATTGACCATTGATCCCTCGATTTACGTTCATATAAAAAACGTTACTTTTTCAAAGGAGCTATGGACGAAACTAAAGCAGTTATTCGACGATTCGGGGTTTACCAGAAGAATAAGTCTGTTGAGAAATTTAATTTCTATTCGGCTTGAAAATTGTATCTCAATGACTGCCTCTGTGTCTCAAATAGTTGAAAATGGACAAAAATTTGCTGGAACTAGTTTTAACATAAATGACGAATGGATCGGGTCATTATTGTTGGCGGGATTGCCTGAAAAGTTTTCGCCAATGATTATGGCCATAGAACATTCTGGAATTTGCATAACAACGGACGCCATTAAAACGAAATTATTGGACATGGAGGAAACTGAAACGAATGAAACTAGTGGTGCATTTGCTAGTTTTCGTAAATACCAACATAAGAAAAAAGAAAAGTCTGTGGTTAAAGACCATAAACAAGATGGCTCACAAACGTCAAAGTCATCAACCATCAAATGTTTTAGATGTAAACAGACTGGCCATTTCCAAAATAAATGTCCCAATAAAGAGAAATATAATACGCACAGTGAACAAAAGCAAACAAATGCCTTCAGTGCCGTATTTTTAAATGGCAGTTTTAGCAAAAACGATTGGTATGTCGACTCGGGGGCAATTATGCACCTAACAAAGAATAAACATTGGATTACAAATGTTTCATACGAACAGAGCACTAAAGAAATAATTGTAGCTAACAATAGTAAGGTGCCTGTTGAGTGTTCCGGTGATGTGCAGATTAAAACTTTAACAGAAGATAGCAAGTTTGATGTGACACTCAAAGATGTGTTGTGTGTTTCAAGTATCACAACAAATATCTTATCTGTGAGTCAATTAATCTGCAATGGCAATGGAGTGTCCTTCACGAGTGACAGTTATATCATTTATAATAGGAAAGGCGAAAAAGTTGCTACAGCCTCATTAGTAAATGAAGTATACAAACTAAACATGCCCATGTGTTTGTCAGCTGAGACTGGGACATATTAATAGCAACTATCTTAACAAAATGCAGGATGCTGTGGAAGGATTGCAATTGTATAAGAAAACAGATATAAGCAAGATTTCTTGTGTCACATGTTGTGAGGGGAAGCAAAGTCGCTTGCCGTTCTCTCATGAGGGTGACAGAAGTACTGAATTATTGAATACAGTACATACAGATATTTGCGGACCTATGGAGAATGCTTCACTAGGAGGGTCAAGGTATTTTCATTTTTTTGTCGATGATTACAGCAGAATGACTCATATTTATTTTTTGAAAAATAAAAGTGAAACTTTTGAATGCTTTAAACAATACAAAGCTAAAGTTGAAAATGTTCTGGGAAAGAAGATAAAGATTTTACGTAGTGATAACGGACGTGAATTCTGTAATAAAGAATTTGATGATTACCTGAAAAAAAAATGGGAATAATACATCAAAAACAAATCCTTACACGCCTGAACAAAATGGTTTATGTGAACGCATGAATAGAACTTTAATATTAAAAGGGAGATGTCTTGTTTGAAGCTGATCTACCGAAGAAATTTTGGGCAGACGCAAGTAATACTGCTGTTTATTTGCAAAATAAAACGGTAGCAGCTGGATTAAATAATATAACCCCGTACGAGTTACNACGAGTTATGGACTAACAGCAAGCCTAATATTAGTCATTTGAAGATATTTGGTAGTACTGTCATGGTGCATGTCCCCAAAGTTAAACGTGCGAAGTGGGACAAGAAGTCTGAGAAGTGCATCTTAGTAGGTTATTCAGAGGAAGTAAAGGGGTACAGAGTTTACAGCCCTAAAACTCATATAGTGTCAACCAGCAGAGACGTCATTATTATGGAACTAGGGGAGCTGACTGTAGTTAAAGAGAAGGAGAATGTTGATACCGATATTGGCCAAGTAAATGCAGATTCAGTGGGTGATAATCAATCTGATGACTCGTATACTAGTACTTCAGGATTAAATAATGATGAAACCTATATGCAGGGTGATAATGCAGACTCGGACAGTTCCACTGAAGTTGATGAAACGATACAATCACGCGTGTTGCCTACTAGACACAGACAAAAACCAGATAGATATGGTTTCTCAAATATGTGTAAAGAAAGNTCAAATATGTGTACAGAAAGTGACAGATTACATATTGATGAGTTGTCGGTGGAAGATGCACTACAGGGTCCAGATAAGGAGTGTTGGTCGCAAGCTATACAAGAGGAGCTGCAGTGTTTTGAGGATAACAATGCTTGGGAGCTTGTGGAACCTGAAGACGGTAAAACAGTGGTAAAGTGCAAGTGGGTATTAAAGAAAAAGTGTGACAGTGAAAACCAGATTCTTTACCGTGCTAGATTAGTAGCCAAAGGCTATAGTCAAAAGTATGGTGTGGACTGTGAAGAAACCTTTTCCCCTGTTGTGAGGCACACCACATTGCGTTTGTTATTTGCAATTTCTGTACAGTTAAATCTTGATATAATACATTTAGATGTGAAAACAGCCTTTCTGAATGGAGAATTGAATGAGACTATATATATGCAAAAACCAGACGGTTTTGTTTGCTCAGAGAATGATAAAAACAAAGTCCTTAAGTTGAAAAAGGCTATATATGGCCTCAAACAATCCTCCAGAGCATGGCATGAGAAAGTTGACAATTGTTTGATTCTAAATGGTTATAAGAAATCTAAACTGGAACCATGCTTATATAGCAAAGTTGTAAATGGTTGTAAGACAATGGTCACTCTTTATGTCGATGATTTCTTTGTTTTTTCGAACGATAAAAAAGAAATGTTACAGTTAAAAGAAATATTGAATTGTCAGTTTAAAATAAAAGATTTGGGACAAGTAAAGCGTTGTCTAGGTATGGATGTTAAAATTGATAAGAGTAATAATGTAATTACTTTAAGCCAAGAAAATTATATCGATCAACTTTTGCACAAGTTTGATATGGTTGATTGTAAAACTGTTAAGACTCCTATGGAGGCTAAATTGAATGTTACTAAATTTGAAAATGCTCAAAACCAGAATCCATATCAACAACCTATAGGTAGTTTGATGTATCTGGCAGTCCCTACAAGACCGGATATTGCTTATGCAGTAGGATATTTGAGTCAGTTCAATAATTGTCATGGTGAAGAACATTGATCATATGTAAAGAGGATACTTAAATATTTAACACATACAAGAACTTTTGGTTTAAAATATAGTAAGAATAAAGATTGTGATGTTAAAGGTTATGTTGATGCCGACTGGGCTAATGATACTATGGACAGAAAGTCATATACAGGATTTTGTTTTATGTTATCAGGTTGTGTCATCACTTGGGAATGTAAAAAACAGAAGTCAATAGCATTATCCAGCACAAAAGCTGAATATATATCCATTTCAGAAGCTTGTAAAGATGCAATATATCTTAGAAACTTGCAATATGAGATTACAGAGAAAATGTATAAAATCACTCTATGTAATGATGATCAGTGCACAGAAGTTGTCGGCAAATCCTATTTTTCACAATAAAAACAAGCACATTGATGTCAGATACAACGTTTTTCAGAAACATGATATCGGATAAAATTGTGCATATTCAATATTTGCCAACAGCTGATATGCCAGCGGATATGCTAACCAAGAGTTTAAATTCCGTAAAACATTATAGATTTATAAAACATTCATATTCAATATTTGCCACCAGCTGATATGCCAGCAGATATGCTAACCAAGAGTTAAAATTCAGTAAAATATTATAGATTTATAAAACCCACATATTCTTTCACTCAAGAAGAAAACACGCAGATACCTATACAAAAATATATAATATATTATTAAAAATATATTTATTATGCTAATAGTCATATGTATACATAGAAACATACAATAGTATTTAATTAATTTTTACGTAAGTATGTATATTCACATCTCATATTTCTATGTTTTACCTATTTATATATATGCATATTTAATGGTTTCTGCATGTTTTCTTCCAGAGCGAACGAGTATGTGGGTATTTTTAAACTGATCCCATTAATTTAAAATAAAAAATCATGTCAGAAGGCCTTCTGTGAGCACAAGCTGAGATCTTAACCATAAAAATAATTGCCTTTATATAGAAAAATTACAGTTTACATACCGACAATGTGATGTGAACATCGATTTCAAAGAGTATTCTCTTTATCCTATGAAAATGAATTGCGAATAGAAATACCTGTGTTTTCGGTCAACGAACTCGGAGCCGTGACCTGAATCCTTGCTGTCAGATTGTCGTCACTGTCGATTTTGCGATCGAATTTTCACCTTCAGTCAAAATGCATGGGGAATTTAGTGAGAACCTGCATGAAGAGCCCTTTTTGCCAGGGGAACATTACGACATTGGTCACATGTAGGTCATTCAAGACGTTATATTAAAGAAACTCATCAAGATCTGCAAGGATTCATCTTTTGAGAGCCAGCAAGTGTTGATGCCAATACCTCTTGCTGCATCGATAGGTACTAATTCCACTGATTATAGCATCTGCCATAATCGACTTCGCATCGTCAGTGGTTTGTACCATCTTCAAGCATACATGAATTCATAAACTTTCCAAAATCCAACTTACCTCTGCAGACAGACTGGTCCTGCAGACTGACCCCTGCAGACTGAGCCATTTGTGGAGCAAGATGGGTTATTTGTGTAGCAAGATGGGTCATTTGTGAAGCAAGTGGGTCATTTGTGAAGCAAGTGGATCATTTGTGGAGCAAAATGGCTCCTGTGTGTAATAAAATGGGTCATTCTGGTGAAAGATGGTTATTTATGAAGCAAAATGGGTCATTGTCGAGTAAGATAAGTCATTTGAGAAGCAAAATGGGTTATTTGTGGAGTTAATAGGTGATTTTGGACAAATATGTCATTTTTGGAGCAAAATAGGTAACTGTGGAGCAAAATGGGTCATTATGGAGTAAGATGGGTCATTTGTGGTGTAATATGGGTCATTTTTCCTGCAAAATGGGTCNTTGGAGCAAAATAGGTGACTGTGGAGCAAAATGGGTCATTATGGAGTAAGATGGGTCATTTGTGGTGTAATATGGGTAATTTTTCCTGCAAAATGGGTAATTTGTGTAGTTAATTGGGTCATTTGTGGAAAAAAGGGGTCATTGTGGAGCAAGATGTGTCGTTTGTGGAGAAAAAAGGTAAATTGTGAAGCAAGAGTTCAAGCTGAGTGACGAACTTGTCTAGAAGATACTGTTGAAGATGTAACTACAAGGTAATGTGATGAAGGAACTAGATAAAATATTTGTTGGAATTCATTCATCAAAATGCTTAAATCTCACTGATGATATATGTTAGTAGCTATATACAGAGCAATAGCAGGGCCAAGTAGATACACAAGTTTCTACTGTGGAAATAATATTAGAATTTTTCATGAATGTGATGCAAGCCAATGATTGTATGAAGACGATTGTAGAGCTAACCTCTATAAATGTACCTTTTCCCACTGCTGGAAAATTACATGAAGAACAGTTTTGCTACTGTTAGAAGATCTTCAGCAAAAGCCGCCATGCTCAACGACATGAGAGAACCGCCTGTACAAAGAGTTCTTTTCGCGTGATGAACCATTCCTAAAAGTGTTACACACAGCTTATGCAAGGTGATCCATGGAAGAAGCACATCAAGAACTGCAACGATTCATCTTTTGAGAGTCAGCAAGTCATGCCATCAATACCCCCTTCTTCATCGGTGGATACCGATTCGTCAGGCGATAATGATGAGACAATTAGTGTTAAAGATGGAATAAGTGCAGTAGAGTCGGTTTGTGTGGAATGTACACTTGTAAGACTTTCGTGTGAAGTCAACGATCTTAAAAATTATTGGTTGGCGGCTCAAAATACTGATGATGACCATGCGACTCCTTCAAAGTAAAGTAAACTTCATATTGAGGATGAAACAAAAGGTGAAGGTGATCATGAAGACAGCATTGATGATGTCTATGACGACAGCAATGAAGAAGATGACGAGAAGGATGATAATTCTCTCGACGTTCCCACACATTTCACTAACGAGTTTCCTCCAGAAGGCATCAAGAACGCTTGTTATATATCCCGAAGACCCGAATAAACATGTCGATAGACTCTGATATTTGGTTAAGCTGCAAAAAGGCGAGGATGTCTCAGGCATTGTTGAGATATCTTCAATCATCGATGAACTGAAGGATCGGGGTTATATCATATGAGACTGTCGGCTACTATCCATGATCTGTAAACATATAAGAAAAGTGAAGATCGAATGTACAAAATAATTAGAAATATAGAATGTTTATGATAATTTAAAAACGTAAAATTTATGTAAATGTTATAATGTGTGTTTAATTTTTATTCAGTCCCTTCTACTTCTCTGAAAGTCTTATTATTTCAGTTGTGTAAACAATCTATCAATTGATTGCGAGAGTATGTTTTAGATACAATTGATAGTAGTGTGTGCGAAAGGAGGTCTATGGTTATTTCTGTATATGGCGAACGAATGAAATGAGGGGGATATTTTTGAGGAACGTTTCGCATTTAGTGGGTTGGCCTGGTCATTTGGCTTGTCAAGTTAATATGAACCTTTGGTATGATCAGCTGTGGTAGAAATGTTTTGCGAAAATTTTGCGAAGATTTTGTGTGAAGAGGTAAGCTACAATACTCTTATTAGAGACTTTATTCTAGATTGTACATCATCATATGTATAGGTCGGTGGTATGGCAGGTTGGTATTGTCGGTTGGTCTAGTCAGTTCTGCAGGAACTGGTCTCGTCAGGAGCTAATCTTGGGCTCAGTCAGTCCCGCCAGGAACCAGTCTTGGGGGAGTTAGTCGTTGGCTAGTAAGGTTAGTCGGCATGGCCCCTTGTTGTGACCAACTAGTAATGGTCAATCGTATAGACTGTGATTTTTCTCGATTTGTCGAGTTCAGTGTCGTTGGGTTCAAGGTCAAAATCGACAATAACCAACATGGTGGCTAAATAAACAGCTCCTCTGATGGTGAAGTCGATAAATAATACATTTATGTCATCTAGGTGATAGAGTGAAGGGTAATGCATTTGACAGAATGAGAAAAGATGAGGGGGAAGGGGAGTATTATGTTAAGAAATTGAGCATCATTGGTTGTGGGTAGAATGAGTGAGAGTAATCAACCAATAAATGCACTGGTGGTGGTGACGCAAACACAAGAAATCAACCAATGAGAAACATTAGTTGAGTGGAGGGATACCGAATTATTAATCAATGACAAACATTGGCGATGGTCGTTGTCTGCTGGACGTGATGCTGAGGGAACCTCCATGAAATGTAAGATTTTAAATATATTTTTTTTATAATTTTTAAATAAATTTGTTATAATTTGTTATAATTTTTTTTAAAATTTTTATATTTATTGGGGTTGATTAAGAATTTTTAGGCTTTAAGGTTACCGGGGTTAAGGTGAAAGGTCAAGGTCACTGACATTCAACATGGCTGACGAGATAGACACTCATCGACCTGGCGAGAACCAGTCATGTTGGGAGCTTAGTCGATCCACCTGTCATAGAACCCTGGACCTCCTACACATACATTTTTAATTAATTTTTTTCAATTATTATTTATAATTTTTTGGGGATTTATATTTTATCTCCATTTTTCAGATTTTTTAGTTTCAAGGTCACTGACACGGGGTAAAAGTAAAGGTAATAGCTCAAGGTCACCTGGACCCAATATGGTGGCCAAGCGACGTCACAACATGGCGGCCGGCTGGCGCCTAGCTCCTTCTTCTGAATCCTTTGCGCCTGACTCCCCATTTATATTCTACTAACGCGCAATAATAAATGTTGAAATCACTGCACAATAGTATCTCACTATCACTGGATTGATATACCAGTAACATAAGAGAACATATTTTTGGGATTATGGTGCCATAAACAGAGTTTCGTTATTTGTTAGGTATTTAGAAGTTTTTGCTATTTATGCTATCTCCTGGGATAACCGGTGAAATATAATTTTGTTTCATTCTTAAGACATTTCATTAATTTTTAAACAATTAATNCTATCTCCTGGGATAACCGGTGAAATATAATTTTGTTTCATTCTTAAGACATTTCATTAATTTTTAAACAATTAATATGTTTGTATAACGTTGCATTTACGAAACGAGAAAATTATTTTGATTAATTAACATCACAAAAATACTATGTACATAATTATTAGAACGTTTCAGCTTCGGTAAACAATCTTATAACATGTTAGAAATGTAAAAATAGGCATGTTTAAAAATAAATGAAAATTTTTTTGCTAGGAAATGATTGAGAGTCTAACATATTCTTCACTGTACTTTGCCCTCATGTACCAAAATAGGTAACCACTCTCCCACCGCCTTTTGTGTAACCNATAACATATTCTTCACTGTACTTTGCCCTCATGTACCAAAATAGGTAACCACTCTCCCACCGCCTTTTGTGTAACCGTGAAATGCGTATATTCAAATGAAATTAACAACTTACTACGTTCTTTATTGAGTCCATAAAGTCTCAAAAACTTGAGTCAGCAACTGAAATACCGTGGCCTTATATTTACTCTGTCACAAAATATTTTCTGACTCTAATTAAAAAGAACTAATGAATATAAACGTGCTTTGGAACTGAAATCAATTAGCACGCCTGCGATGCTAAGTTTTGAGTCTTACTTCTTTGCTGAAATTGCGTTTTTGTTTTACCTGGTGGATACTGAGGAAATGGTTTACCTATGTCGTTTTAAGTTATAGAACATAAAACGGGCTCAAATATGTACCTCAGATGTAGGGTGTTGTACCTCCAGAAATTTCAATAGTACGTGTTATGATTGTACCGTTCGTGCTGTGGAAAAAGGATTGCCTGAGCACGTTTACTGCTTTCCGAGATATCTAAAGTTGATGTGCATATGAAAATTAATGACAAGAAAGTGATAATACTAAATGTCTCTTACGTCTGTTCTTCGGATGAAAAATTTGGTAGTTTTATATATTTCTGTATCCTACGTTCACAAATTCACTTTGCAATTCATGTTAATGCACGGCACGTTAAGAGCATATGACGTAGTGGAAATGGAAGAATACTTGTTTAAAATATTCTAATAAAGTTTAAACATAGGGGTGACCAAGTTATCGCACAATCACAGCCTTGAGAATCACCCTCATCAGATCTCTACCTTAAAGTGAAAACATTATTAGACAATTAACTGAAATATCAGAATGGTTTGTTTTGAAATTATAAAGTCTAACAATAAAAGGAAAGTTTCTGTTTGTGGCAAAGTAAATTTGTGATGTAAGGTACGTTTCATGTACACCCTCCCGCCCCACCCCCGGCATCCTTATTTGAAATCTAATAATAATGCCTTTTTGATAATGATTGCAAACGAAAATATTGATGAATATAAGGGAAATAAATTTCATCCTTAATATTAGTATGCAACCATCAGCACTCTTCTCTATATAAATTTTGCAAGTGAGCTTATAGCAAGTTGGCAAAATGCGTACCAATTAAAGAGCTAACCAATAAAATGGTTCTCCTGTATCTTAATTGCTTAGTTAGTGTAAGGTGGGTCTATTTGATATGCAAGGCTATCCAAGTCAAAATATGTCTTTCATCTACTGCGCATGCACTCCGCGATACATCACCAAGTACTGAGTTTCATAAACGAGAATAACATTCCCTTGGACAGACACTATAGTAATGATACTTGGTTTGATTTCAAGAAAGAGGCGGCGAATCAAGCAAGGTCAAAACAAGTCTAATTTGAAAAGTAAAACAGTAAATTCCACATGCTAGTATCAGACGCCTCCGGTTTGCTTCATCACTAAGTCTTCACACCCACACCTTCGCACCCCCCCCCCCTTCTCCACCAACCTAACAATAAAAAAAATTTATGACATATATAGTTTGCAGTCATGCAGTCAGTTCGGAGCCAAGAATAATAAAAAGCCTTTTTTGTATTTGCCCGTGCGACGTATAAGACCCAAACATTTAGGACAAAACAAAGAATACGGCACCTCTGTCGCTTACGTCATTACGAAGTGAACTCTAGTTACGAGCTTGCACATTCGAATCTCGTTTAGGCCACTTATGTTTGTGTATACTTCTAGGGGTACGTTTAGGTTAGTTTATGCTGTAAACCATCCTTTGATTGAACGCTGGACATAATTGTAATGTCATGGGCGTTGACATTGGTGTGCGCAGGAGGGCGGGGCATTACCCATCCCAAGTGAACGGCTGGAGAAGGTAAGGCTATGGCTAATTCTTCCTTAGTATTAAATGAATTACAAACGAGAGTTTAAGCTAAATTTCATTCTGTTTCGCACAGTCTGAAACTAACAACAGACATGTACCCATATAAACTTTTCGTCTATCTGCAAATATAATTATCTAATTTCACCACCAATACATTGCTGTGATAAGCATGGAGGTAAATTTGACCGAGATCTATGCTCAACTTTATTACTTTCAGTAATCGCTCTATCCTGATCCCTGGAACACTTCTGTAACTGCACGTCTCTTTGCCTAGTCTCCTTTCTATGTAAGCAGCCATTAGCTAACCCATAGTTCCTAATACTTGGTCTGCCGAGTGTTGGGTGTACGTTAAACGGGAAACGACTTCTAAATAAAGATATAATGTGAAAACCTAATACAGATATCTGGGCGTGGTATTTGAGTGTTGATGGTAATCGTTAACAGCTGTTATAAGCTAGAATAAGAATGTCGTTATTTTGAAATTTAGCCAGGCCTAAATTGTGTCGCTTCCTTGCGCTTCCTGGTGCTTTACCTCGATAAATCCGATAAAAGAATCTCTTTTGGCAGAGCTGCGTTTCGCTGAGGAGAGGGGGCCCGTCTTTTTGCCTAAATGGTTTTACCTAAACTGTAGACAAAACGCCCTTTTAAAACGCATGCATTTGAAGTGTCTGTCTCGAAATACAAGATTTTTACTTCATAGGCGAAATGCCTGTAACGCAAAAAAGCAAGTACACAAAATGCCTATGGGCAAAACACCGTTTGGCAAAGCACCGTTAGGCACAATGCTTGTTAGGCAAACTGTAGTCAAAACGCCTTTAAGTAAAACGGATTTAGGCAATTCAACGCAGCCCCGAGGAGAGTGCGAAAAGGTTGGTGGTGGCGATGGACTTGGCCGGCTGTCTCCCGCAGCGCGGTTGCAGGAAATCTCTCTGGTGAAAATCTTAGCGCCCGCTGAGGTTGCCGTCAACGATGTGAACCCGTGCAAGTGTTTCTCTAAGGGATGAAGTTGGTGGGCTTGTCTGTGGGGTTAGAGGGAGTTGGGGCAGGCGTAGGGGTGGTAAAAACAAGGAGAATTGTGGGCGGCGCGCCCCGTCTTCGCCGGACCAACTTCGGGAGGTCTCTGCCTGCCCGGCACTTACTTCGCCGCCATTTCCGTGGCAGCGAGGAGATCGTTAGAAGCCACCCGTCCCAAGGCGTCGTGGAAAAAGCGAGCCAGCAGCTCCGTATCTCACACTCAAATACACCTTAATTACGTCGCGCATGTTGTTAACAATTCACTTCCCCTTACATTTCTCCAACTTTATCTGTAGTACGGATTATGTGATAGCGTACAAGTGTTCGTGTAAGCAGCTTTACAAAATACTATAACCTAGGCGGAGTCGAAATTTTGCCACCCCTTTAAGCTCAGATAGTCTGATTACATATTTTTACCGAGGTTCGCGGTTATTTACGCACTTATCATACCAACTGTTATAAAAATAGCTGCAAGTAATTGTTCTCATTATAACGTAAACGGATACAGAATATTTTACAATAATGTTGCGTGTTTGGCATGCAGTAAGTAACGTGTCTCACTCGCATATTAGAGGTCGTGGGTTCCAGTGGAGTGGAGTGGAGAGATTTGGGCGGCTCTTAACATCTAGGTCTTGAGAGCCGATGAGTGTGAAATGAGGTGAGTATAGAGCAGCGCCGGAATGTAGGGGCGGGGGAAATGGGAAATTTCCGAGAAAACCCGCCAACCAGCGGCATCGTCCTGCACGATTCCCACTTGCGAACATTCCGGAGCAGCCCCGCCGGAATTGAACCCGGTTAGTATTGGTGGGAGGCGAGCAGTCTAACCACTACACCACCGTGCCCCCTTACATGGATTTGATCTCGGCCAGCTGCACTCGGGGTGATTTTTCCCCCACAGTTGTTTTCCCGCCCCCACTCCTAGCGAATGCTGGGGCAGTTCCCACATATACTGTACTCGCTCCCATTTCCCAACCCTTTGCTGTCTTGTAAAAGGGCGTGGAGTCGTTGGCGTGCACTAAATAATAAATATTTAAAAAATCAGCCAAAGTAACTCTAATTGTCATCGAAGTGTACTATTTAAATTGGTGTTGACCAAATATTTTTATTATACAGTGGTGTGTTAGTGATATACGGGTGTTTTCGAGAACTTTACAACGTCAGTTAATCGATAAATGACCAGTATTCATCAGATTCATAGCAACGTTTATTTTACACTTGGCAGACGGATTTATAATGAGCTGAAAGAGTAAATTAAGAATGGCTGCCAGAAGTGCTAATGGCAAACTGACTAAAATTTAAACAAGTAATCATGTTGTACGCGATGATAACTTATTGAAACAGAGCAATACCGGACTTCCAGGAGAAATTATGTGCGCATAATACATGCCTACTTTTGGAACTTTGCGTTACGGAAACACCAAAGTGAGAGGCACAGCACTTCTAAACATAGGGTATTTGTCATTTTTATTGCTACTCTACGTAGAACGTATTGTGCTAATGGCGTTAAAATTACTGGTGCAACTTGCTTATCCATACAAACATAGCAGCTTGTCGGATATTTAGTGCGAAAATGATATTTTGGGTAGCACAGTGGCGACAACAATATACAATTTAACAAAATTAAAGGAAGCAGTTAGCATCCTTAGCCGATATTCATGTTGCTTTTTAGGAATTATCTTTGTACGGTATGATAGACATAACAAACGTAAAAGTATGTTCCTCAAGTTGAAAATGTTTACTTCAGTTCAGTGACATGCCGTGAATATTTTGGTTCCTGCTGGGGATGTAATGTTCAAGCATACTAACACATTGGTAGCTATCATTCTATTTATTTCGTCTTATTTTCTGGGTCGTATCCTATCACCGCATCGGAGATGTTTTTCATTACTTATCCCATCTGACATGCTCGTTATTCATTCTTCTAAAGAATTTCAGCTGAAACTGAAAAATAATTTTTCCTAGAATATATGTATACATACACGCTATGTCTGTTGATGTTTGTGTAATTTTTTGGACAGTTCAACTACAAAATTATTTTTGTTTTCAATTTAAAATAAAAGTTAAAGTAAATTTTAAGTAATGTAAATTTACAAATGAAGCGATTTCGCGTATCCGACGATATAGTCATAGCCATATAATATTTAAAAAAAGGAGATTACGTTTATTAAAAACAATGTGTCTGATGCTAAAAAAAATAATAAGAAAAATATAATTATTTTTATATATGTATCTGTTGTTAAGGCAAAATAATAAGTTTAATAGAATTATTGCTCAAAAAAATAAGTATTATGTTATATTATGGATAATAAATAAATGTATAACTATATTGATGTGATCGATAAGTAATTGCGCTACACCATTAGTGTTCCTAATATTATTTTTATGGCTTTTATTTAATAAGTAAAATAGGAGCACGCCCACAAATTTTTATGCTTTCAGTAGTAAACCCTAGTCTACACAGGAATCTAGATCCCACCTTCCATTATGTGCTATACTTGTGTTGTAACGAGAGTACCTAAGGGTGCTCTAGTTTGCGACACGAAGGTGATACATAACAGTTAGGGTGCGCAGTTTTATACTGAGAATCAACTGTCCTCCACGTCACTGGGTTTTAATCACAGGATATATAAAGAAGTGAACTATACTTGAGAACGAGTTCTACTAAATTATCATGCAGTTTATACCTAACATTGTTCTTGAGAATCGACCTTGCGTCTTAACTCTTAAAAAACCCACAATTTTTATTAATAAGCACTTGGTGTTTAAAACTGTAAAATGTTGGCATCATTGTGTGTATTTGTTACATTCACTGAATAGGTTCAAAAGTTTTTAGGGGACGTACACAGGCACTCAGACAGGAATGTTATCTCATTAGGTGACGCTAAATTGGAACAACATTTTAATTTTGTTGTGATGGTACCACTTCACAATACAGATCCTAAATATTGCAAGTCTTTAAAAATTTAAAAGTATACAATGCATATTCATATTATGTATATTATACACATTAGAACAGAAGCAAAGCTGGCTTTTCAGCAAACATAAATTTGAATTAACACAGTCCGTCTTCTAAAATATTTCACTTTATGGGATTAATAATTTGAGAACTCTGTAAGAATATTTGGAGTCACGTTGCGTAACGTGTGAACTTTCCAATGGAAATCTAAAACTTAGTATGAGATAAAGTTCCTGTCTGGGTGTCTGTGTATGTCCCCTAAAAACTTTCGAACCCGTTTAGAGAATATAACTAATACTTACAATGATGCCAGAATTTTTCAGTTTTAAACATCAGCTCGTGTTTATTTTCAAAATGGTGGGGTTTTTTTTCAAGAGATAGGACGTAAGGTCGTTTCTCAAGAACAAGTCAAACGATGTGAAACAAAGTGGTACGATAACAGCATATGTTATAAGCACTGAATTAAAAACTATACATTCTCATTTGGCATTCATTTTGGATGACAACACCGCCATGAAGAAACTAGTGCATGCTGTTTCTTTCGCAGTAACGCCCGTTGTCACATAAGTAACAAGAAAATTTCGATATATTAAGCTAGCCTACTTTCACTATTGAAGCAGTTCGATGTTATCAGAGGTATAGGTAATGGTATTAATAGTAACATAATGTTTCAAAAATTGTCCCAGCAAAAGGAATTTTCCACCACATTTGGTGGCAAAATATATAATATTCTTAAAATGCTATATCTAAACGTAAATATTAGGAGTCGTCCCCTTCCAAAACGGCGGGCGATTAAAGATTTTACTTAGTAAATTTATTACTGCTACACATAGTAGGTACTTTAGGTAACCAAGTGTCGTGGACATCCCTTCAATGTTTCCAAAGAGAAAAGCTTACGACATTAAAACATTTTTACGAGATTGTGAAAACAAGTGACCATATTTAGTTACTCATATGGTGGGACTTGGTTCAGAAGTTAATGAAATGTGCTCTTCGAGCTTAAAGGGGCCGCGGTGTCTGAGCGGTTAGACTGATCACTTCCCACCAAGGCTAACCGGGTTCAATGCCCGGCCGGGTCACTCCCGGAGTTTTGCAAGTGGGAATCGTGCCGGACGATGCCGCTGGTTGGCAGGTTTTCTCGGGGATCTCTCGTTTCCACGCCCTTGCATTCCAGCGCTGCTCCATACTCACCTCATTTCACCCTCTTCGGCTCTCAAGACCTCGTTGTTAAGAGCCGCCTAAGTCTCTCAACTAAACTCTTTGAGTTTAATTTTTTAGATGACGCTGCCTTCAGCATAGCTAAAATAAAACAGGTCATCAAATACAGCGTTCGGTGCACATAATAAATATTGACAGAACATAAAATTGGGTTTTAAATAGGTATAATGGTTCCAGGGTTATGCAATGTAACAATAAGAACGTTACATGACCTTTTTTTTTTTTTTTTAAATAATTGTTTTCTTCATTGACATTTCCCTAGCTGGTTTATCTTGACGCTTACTTTAAGAGTAATGGCCTTGTAAATCTTTTATTTAGTATAACGTATCTGTTTAAACGTTATTCCAATTTCATTTAAACATTTTATGATGCCAGTAAACAATGCAAACATTAAAATTGCTAAATCACAAGCCCATTCCATGACACTTGAAAAAATAAATATTACGCGTTATAATTCAGAAGCTACTCAAATGATAAACACCAAATTCGTTATTAAATTGGTACTTGGGTAGGTGATCAAAACTCACGTGGTTTTAGAATTACATAAATATTTTAGGCTGTTTTGCCATATAAATTGAACCATTAAACATACTTCAACCATACTTCGCATGCTACCAGTACGTACTGCCAGCTAATTCGCGGCCTCTCGGGTCAACGATTATATCATAAAAATCCACCTGAAGTTAAATCTTTAATATACCTAATATCCTAGAAATTAACAAAACTATCCCCTGAAAAATAAAGCTTTTATATTGCATCTAATAAAGTACCAAAACGAATCCCAGAACATCTAGCACAGAAATAACAATGGCTAAGAACAAAGGAAATGTAGATGAGAAGAGCGTTCATTTTCAAAAAGGTGTCTTTGTTATACTTATCGTTACGTAGCATATATTGGGAACCATTACAGAGATTTAAACTTTACATTCTGGCAGTATATATCATGGTCACTACACGCTGTAATAGGTGGCAGTGTCATCTAAAAAATAAATCTGAAATAGCATATTATTTTAACTTCTCAATCAAGTCCTGCAACATTAGGAACTCAAAATGGCCCTTTGAACATTACGGTGTACTCCCAGTTCTACGTGCTATGAGTCCTTTTTTTAAGCGTTAAGTGTGTTGTCACTATAAATGCTTACAATTACGACTTCCGAAGTGGTAACACTTGAAGGTATTCGTATTTCAGAAAAAAAAAATTAGCTTCGCAACGCCATTTTGGATTATGATAAAAATTTTAATGGGGATGCGTCAACGTGCTAAGCTTCAAATCAAATCAAATATTTGTGAAAATAATGGTAGCCTTCGATATAAGTTATTTTTATGTCAAGGAAAGATAAATTTTTTATTTCAGTTTAATTATATTACAAAAATCAGCTTTATTTACAATTAACAGGGCATTCAGCTAGGGAACTTCAAAAATATAGACGATGATATTTATTTTACTCGAAGTTATATTTAAGTTAAGGCTATTCAAAATGTTATGCACTTACCTTTTATTTAGGAAATGTATAAAGTTATTTTGGAATTAATTTTTTTTTTTTACACTGGTGCAGGAAAATATTTAGCCATACTTAAAAAAAACATTAAAATTTCAATTATTAAATAATAATGTGCGACAACTGGAAAATGCTTTAATAGAAATGTTCTATAGTAAACTTCAAAGCATTATATACAGCACACAATAAGCTGTGAAAAATTGTTTAAAGGGAAGAATGTATTATAATAAAATATAGTACAATTATAATCCTTACAGTCATGTTAAGTTCTTACAATATACTGTTTAAGTACACGTCACATAAGGTAATATTAAATATTTTACAAGCTATTTAGGAGGTCCTTTTGTTGCCAAATTACTTTTTATTTAGCAAGAAAGTGTAATTCAAGATAATAATTCGTTAAAACGTCAAATTCTCACATCTGTTGGTAATGGTGCAATACATGTCTATACAATGGTGTCTTCTTTTGATCAGTTCCACACTTGCTTCGCCAGATTAATTTCTATTACTTTTTTATTTAGCATTCAAGACTTAGTAATAAAAATGATATTTGGTAACATAAAGATAGGTATCACATTTTGGAACACATGTTCGTGAATTAAATAATCGTGGTTTGTCATAATGGCGTTTTCTCAACAAGAGCATACGTCATGAATAATCTTATCCGTGGTATTAAGTTCTGGTTTTACTTCATATTTTCGAATTTGCTTGAAGACAACGATTTAAATTGCCACAGTAAATGTCTGGAACTATACGAAAAATGTTTGCACAAGAGGGGAACCATATTTGAAGATTATTGTATGAGTTGCGGGACTTGGTGAACACTGCGCACAGCTAACTGTCGGTTGTTGGCAAGACAAATAATTTGTTGAAGTCACACGACCTGGGCAACAAAGAAAGTAATTTGCTGATTAATGACTCGCAGGCACTTGCCCAAATAATAGATACAGTTGGTGTTAAATTCCGGTTACTTTCCAGCACAACTACATTCCGCCACATAACTTCCTTTTCCCAAAAACTTAGTTTTTTGCAAATTATAATTTTTATACGTGTGTCGCTAACAGTTTTCATATTAATAGTGTTCAAAATTCGGTCTGATAAATAACAGTGGATTTTTCAACCTATTTATGAGTTGACTTTAAATCAAGGGAAATCGCTGTGCACAAAAGAGTCAAACAAAAGTTAGAACCAAAATAAGGCCATACGTACTAATAGTTAAGACAAATTTTTTTACATTTTTCTTCTTACTTCTGATCTTGTAGCCTGTCAATCCAGCGTATCACTTTATTTTTACAAGGGTTGGTCCAAGCAATTATTCATATTAAGCAATTATCCTTCTTGAGTTTTACTGGTCTTTTCTATACGATGCAAAGGTTCTCGTTACATTTCTCTTTTGTCATTTTTATTCATTATTCTATCAGTTGTTCCTTGCGTAGTCGGTTTACATAGCTTATGGCCAAGTGGTGAAATACCCACGGTTTAGACATTTACAAGCACGAAATTGTTACTTTGTATACTGACTTTGTTGCTCTATCTTTGTTTTATTAGTTAACGGGAGATGACTTAAATGACACTATTACTAAAACTTACAACTAAAAATACCTTACACTTCTATAACTTAGTTGAGATTAGATTCGAGTAAAATGATTAATGAGGAAATTTGTTAAACCTATTATTACTCGTTTTGATGAAGTGGAAAATTGCCAATAACTCACTATTCGATAGCAAGATTCATTTATTTCTTTTATAAATACATTATCTCTTATAGCTTATGGTAGATGTGTTACTTAATTGTCATGGTACGGGTTGGAATGGTCTTCATAATTTTTATTTATTTTTCGCATTCCTAGAATTATAAATAATGTCAAAAACTGATTTGGTTACGTTTGACACGAAACGTGCAAAAGATATTACAAAAGATGTGTGATGTACAGGAATCTGGCCAACACCAAAAAAATGTTTCAGTAATAATGTTTAACATATTCTACAGCTATCAACTCCAGATCTTCGCTGCATTTTTCCTGTGTTTTGCAACCTCGGTATTACTGAATAGCTTCGTAAATCGACTTTATTATCACTTTCACTATAAATTTTAAAAATATTTTTCAGTTTTCATTGAGCTTTGAAGGCCATTCGCTAACGGTAATAGCGTGTTAATAATGTGCTCATCGAAGGAGACTAAATAACGTATAACTTTTGTCCTTTTTATTGTTGCCCACATGTATGGTAAGCAGTTTCGCAACAACCTGGCTTTTCACCCAATAACATGCACACTTTTCAGTTAAACCATTATCAGTTTAGTGGAATTTAGTAGCCACATCATGAAAGCATTTGGGATATGAGATATTTCGAATAATTCTTCTGTCACTCTGCAGTTTCTTCCTCTTTATCAAGATGTAGCTTATATGACACCTTGATAAAATTGTAACATTTGCTGTTAACTTATCCTCGATGAATGACAATAAACTCATTCAAACCATAATCCTTTATACAGTGGGTAGTCTCTGATTTTCGCCAGAAATTCGTACTAACCTTTCCAATGAAGCAAGTACATTTTTTTTAGCTCTGCAAAAGTGGCACCAGTGTTTATACATGGTCGTCGAAAAACATCAAATACATGTATTTCGTCATATAGAGAATGATACTGACGCACTTCATATTTATACAAAAGAGTTTTAATTATACACTGTTTTGCTCATTTTAAGTGCAATGTATGTCTTCCTATGATAAAGTATATCGCAATGCAAGTTGATTTCTTAACGCCATATATCACGATAATTTTTTATTTCATTTCCTGAAAGATATTTAAAGAAGGACTACATATATGTAAATATTTGTAGTCAAATAGTTATAGTTTGTTAAAATATAGCACTGATAATTCGAAAATTTCGGAATGTGGGAGCCTGAGTTTCTATGCTCCTAAGTGACACTGTCAACTAAATCACATATCATGTTACTTATGTCATACACAACTTATTAATTAAGTATCAATGATATTAAATAATCAATACTCGGGTAATGGCCTTCTGAATCTATTTTAAATAAGGTTTTGATGTTTTTGCCAACACATCTTTATGCGTCCGAGAGAAATGCTGAACTAATATTTTGGTTTTGGACTGAGTTTTAACTTCGAACTATGCAAGCGCTCCACCATGTCCCGTTTGAAATACCCGCCCAGGTTTGTATCGTTAGTCTGCTGATATGTGTATTCCGTTCTAGTCTGTAGGTTTATTCTTTTTCTTGTATTATGGTTCATATGTTTCTTGTACCATCTATAATTATACTGTTGTCAACTAGATATTCCTGCCAAGGAAAGTTTCTCCTGGCACATGATTCGTAGCATCACTAAGAACATTATTAAACGCAAGAGACAGCTGGTACAAAACTGTGTCCCAATCTCTATGGGAACCGTTCTGGAACGATCTTAAAGCTGCCTTCAAATTTCGATTATACCTTTCTACTTAGTATGTCTTTGAATAGTATGGCGTTTTTCTCAATATACTATATATCACACAAAAATGCAAGATTTTTTATTACAGCCGAAACGAAATGGGTGGCATTGTCAGTCACAAGATGTACTGGCGACCCAAATAAAGGAAATAACCGCTACCCTAGAATCTTACATATCTCAGTAGATCTCATAGACCACGTCGGGAAAAAGGAAATACGCTTACTAAAGCTGTCAACAGCAACCAATATAGATGTAAAATCAGCCTTGGTTCGTGGCAGAGGGCCACACACATCTAGATATACACGCTCTCACAGGACATTCGAAAAATATGCAATGTTAGTACTTACTATCTTTGCGTTTATAGGCTTAGCCTTCAGGCAATCATCACAGTAACAACGGATTTAAACTCCTTAGCTAATCCAGGCCAGTTAAACATTGCTTTTATTCTAGAAACAGTTTTATACTGAAGATTACCCCCAAAATAGGTGTTATGATAGTACTGAAAAATGGGCACTCTCAAAACCTAAGGAACAAAAAAATAACACTATGATATTTAGGATCCACATACCCTATGAACCCTTTACGCACCTCATGATGGCCTGCCTTACCGGCATCTATGTCTGATTTTATAGCTCTACATTCCGGATCTGTTCCCTGGTGTTGCTGTAACTTTAAATACGCCTAAGGAAAATTTTGCAAAATTTAAACTGTTATATTGGACTTCCTCCCTTTATTACCATCACTTTTGGAGGATTAAACTCATGAAACTCATCATCATCAAAAATGCGGGAAAAACAATCCACAACCCCGTTGTCAATTCCCTTTGTATGCTTCACTGAAAAATTATATTTAGTAAGACGCACTAACCTAGCCAATCGTCCAGGTGGTTTGTTCATAGACTAACACCTGCTCAGCGCTTGATTGTCAGCATGCAATTCGAATTCACTTCCTTCCAAATAGTCAGCTAATTTCTCCATGCCAAATATTGCCACTAGAACTTCTCTCTCATACACCGGAAGTTTCTGCTCTGCTGGTGTGGCTACGGGAGCATGGCTTTTACTTTCGGTTTGACAAAGTACTGTGCCTTCGAACCAGCGTCTACTTGTATGGTAAATGGCTTATTAAAATGAGACGAATGAAGCTCAGGTGGAGAAGCTAATATTTCCTTTAACTGACTAAATGCATTTTCCTGCTCTATTCCCCAAAAAAAATCTACCTCTTTTCTTTTAAGGGCATTGAGAGGTTCTGAAATTATTGCAAACTCTGGAATTAATTTGGAATAAAATCCTACCATCCCAAGGAAAACTCCGCACTCCTTTCAAATTCCTGGGTGCTGGAAAAATTTACAATATGCCGAACCTTCTCTGGATCCATCAGTAACTGACCATATGTGATCACATATTCCAGGTATTTTACATACGTTTTTGCCCAGATGACCTTTTCTGTATTTACTGTTAAAACAGCTTCTTTCACTGCTTTTAAAAGAAGATGCAAATGTTTCATGTGTTCATCGAAATTCTTACTATAAGCGCAAAAATGTATGTGAATAAGAACACACATTGATATTTCCCCAATACGTGAAACTAAAACCTCGACATGGCTTGTGGATTACAATTTACCCCCATCGGTAGCTCTTTCCACTAATATTGACCCCACGGAGTCACAGAAGCCAAAATCTCTCTCGAATCAGGATGCAAATTGCACTGCGAAAAGGTAGAATTTAAATCAAAAATAGAAAAATATTTCGCCTTCTCTACATGTTGAAACACTGATACGTTGTAAGCAAACGATATGGATTTACATATATTTTTTCATTCACCCTACGGTAGTCATATATAATACAATATTTTCCTGGAATTTTCTTTACCAATAAAAAAGCTGGACTGAAATATTTACTATCAAAAGTCTCCATGCCTGATCTTGCAACGCCTGAACTAGATGTTATAAGCTTTAAATTTAGGTGGTGCTACACGGTATGGTACCGTACAGATGAAACTGGTTCCTGATCTTTAAGCCTTAAAACTATCGGACACTTAGTATATTGCCCTAACTGTGCTGTTATTACATCCGCAAATTCTGCTTGTAAATCTTCAATCAGATTTTTCCTGATACTCATTTTTTTCATTAGCGGTCATCGCGTAATACCGAAAACGCTCTGATGTAACTGCAAGGGGTTGCTCTTTACAAAAATAAAACAGTAACTCAACTATTTACGAAAAACTTTCAAACTGGCACGGGTCTTTCCCCCAAAAAAAAAATCCCACACCTAATAACAAATCATGACTCAACCTTGTAAAACCATTAATTAAAATTTCTAAGAGAAAATCTCATTTTAATTTTAAATTAAGTAATTTATTGTGAACTAATCACTCCTCCATTCGCAAGGGAAAATTTGATCGCTTCCCTCTTTTGTACCTGGATCCAACATTTTAGTACATTCTGCAATAGTAAATTACAAAATTCCTGCTTCACAAGCGAACATGTTGCCCCTGAACCAAAAAGTGCTGACATTTTCACCTGATTAGCAATGACTACGGGCACATATAATAATCCATACTTTCTTTCAAAAGCTGTACAGGTTATATTATGGGACCCCACTGCATTTTCCCTTTGGCAACATTTAACCTTAATATGCCCCTTCTGTTTGCAGTAAAAACACAATACATTTTGAAATTTATTTATACCTGGTGACGTCACAACAGTTTGCCCTGTCTGCGTACAAAAAGTCATTTTCAGTTTCGTCCCTTATTTTGCCTGATTCATTTAAATTATTTTCTAAACAGATTTTTTTGAAAATAATATTTTGCCACATGGTTAATTTTTCCGCAGACAAAACAAAGCCTAGGCGTAAACTTCTTAGAAGCATCATTTTTAACATCCGTCCTAACTTTACAAGATGGCTCATCCACCACACAGTCCCGAATTGTCTTTTCTACTTCCATCACTACCAGTAATAATTGCGCCAGTGGTGGGTTTGGTTACGAAAGTAAAAGAACTTGCTTTTTTGCAGGTGCAAATTACAAATCGTAGCCTGAGTAAAATACTCTTCCGGACATGGACGAAACCAAGAATCTCTTTCACAAAATCCTGCGCTGTCTGACTTGGCTGTTGACTTTTTTCTAAAAGATTCATGCGCATTTTTATGATAGCTACGTCACTAGCAATAAGCTGAAGGCAGGTATTTGCCAGACGTACCATCTCCCAATTTTCATGTTTCGCAACACAGCAAGTTGACTGAAACAACTCAGGGACCTTGAAAGCTACTGCGGCACACAGCACTTGTTTAGAGCAATAATTCAATGCTAGCACTACATTAAGTGATACAAAAAAATCTTTATTACTGCTGAAATACTAGTGTCTTTCAAATCCGGTATTTGGGCTAATAGTTCAGATGGAACATAACGAAGTGCCCTTAACACTGGGCAGAACTCACCCGCACTCGCAGCTGCCTCGGTAGTACCCTCCCCAGCCCCACCACGCTTAACGAGTGCTCGAGCCTTTACCCTCAGCTCTGCTATATTGTCAGAGTCCAACACCTCCTCTCCTGCCTCCTTAAGAAGCTGACTCAGTGCCGCCTTGTTAAGCTGTTGAATACACCCTGTTGAGGTCGTGAAAAGAAACTAAATCCAACACTAAAATCCCGAAACTGATAACAATTTGGTTTAAAACAGACCTGCTGACTCTCAAACAATTTTTTTGTTTTCTTTTTCTTTCGAACCAATTAATATAAATAACACAAAACAACACGCATATTCAAAAGGCATAATCAACAAATCTGCAGAGTGCACAGGCTCTCTTTGCTACGGCTTGTAACGCTTCCTAGGGCAACATAAAGGAACAAAACTAAACTTTTCAAAACATCTCCTAATGACAGCATTTCCTTTTCGCGGAGAACATATATTTGGTTATGTTTTAAAATGAACACAAATGGTTTTATTAAGAAAATATATTTTTCATAAAGGAAACTTCTGGGTGCCATACAAGAAAAACCACTAATGTTTAAACAATATTAATTATAAAAATGATAAACATCATCCCTCAATAATAATATTTTTTCTATTTGAATAAAAAATTTATAGCAAAATACTTTTGCTTGTACTAATTATTTTTAAACACACATACAGCCATTAATAATATAAAGAATTTATAATAAGAACGAATTCTATCAAGAGAAAATTTTGCAAACACTATTTTCAATCTATTGAGGGGCTCTCAAATGTTCCCTTTTAATTCCATACCCGGAAGGGTCTGATAATACTTATCTCAACATGAATTCCAGGAGTTGCTTCTCCAAGAGCCTACAGCTACTCCTGGCTTATATTACACGAAAAACATAGCTCCCTTCCTCAATCAGGGGCTTAAATCGTTACATTTTTTTATTTAGCCAATCAGAGGACTGAAATATAAGAAAAATAGTCTCTTTTTCTTGTAAATACCGTCACATGCAGCGCTGCGGTGCTTCCACATGACGACTCTCAAACACGTCAATGTGACACTAGCGCTGCTGGCGGCGAGCTCGGAGACTCTTCGCTGCCCGCGCAGTATAGCTCCGTGCGTGACGTGAATACAATCGGCAGTGTCTCCACTGGAAGTGCTGCCCGAACTTGACCGGCCACAATGGCTACCTTACCCAGGGCAGCGCAGGAAAACGATGTGTCTTTCTGCATCAAAAGGCAGGACATATTCTTCACGTAGTCACATATCATTTTGCAAAAATTTGCGATACTATGGGAGTTGATAGTAGACGTTTCAAAGGTGTTGCGAGGCCGGCTGTATGTATCTGGAAGCCGGAAAATGTGACGAAAATGAGACACAACATTGGTTCAATAATGTTCCTATAATTTTCATATTTGCTATTGCCTAGCATGTCTTAGATAACAGATCGGAAGGTGATATATGGATATTTCTCTCTCTCTCTCTCTCTCTCTCTCTCTCTCTTTCCCTCTCTCTCTCTCTCTCTAAGTCATTGTTTTCTCAAAATATTAGTCCTTCGACATTTTATGGATTTAATTACCGACAAAAAGTCCAGCATTCAATTTTCCTTGTGTGATGAAGGAACATTTTATAGCGTGGTACGTGAAGCAGAACACGTCTAGTGGTAGAACCCCTACAAACAGCTTCATCAAGCCCATTTTGATGTGCAGTTGTGAAGGCAAAATTTTTGGAGATCTATAAGCAGATCATGCAGGATGATTTTAGTTCCACGCACAAAATTTCTCCCCTCTTGCCGAATCCTCACACTCCAATCTCGCACTCCACTGTCTTTTCTTCACTCTACTGTCCTATTTACACAGAAATAAAGGCATTTTAGTGTATTTAAACACGCGTTACAGTTAGGACACTTGAAAAAGGGTACAAACAAAATGGCTGGTGCTTTAAAAGTTTTGTGTTATTCTAGTGCTGAATTTGATATAGTTTTTATAATATCTTGGCATTTAAAATTTAATATTTACACTTTTACGTGTCTTCAGCTACTTTTTTCCTCTTATGTATATCTTTGCGTACTCAATCAACGGCTTCAGCCCATTTACAACAATTCAGTATTTGTGTAGAAACATAATTTTTCATTGGTTGAGCAGCAATTTTTTCTTAATACTTTAACAATTTTCTTCTTCTCATTCTCTTACTTTCTATGTAAAAACGTAAATTTAACCGAAAATTAAAGTTAGTAAGCGTGTGTAGTGCAGCAGCAACTGTAGTTAGAAGTTCTGTAACACGTATGTCCTAAAAATGGCAATAAATGTTATGTGCAATGTAGTACTGATACTGCATACGTAAAAGCATATATATGGAAAAAATATTTGCATTGTTTAGCAACGCATTTTACAAGTTTTCAATTTGTCAGAGGTTTGAAAATAAATAAGTGTTCACATAAGTCTCTTATAAAAACATTAAATTACAAGTGTGAAGTAATTAAGAAATAATTAGGGCACAAAAATTTTTCCGTTATCCGTATATGAAAAAGTTTCACTGTCGCATACTCGCCCCTCTGCACACATCTCCTTAGGCTTCTTATCTTTATACAACTCAAGCAAATTCATCCACAGCTTCGCCACCCTTTTGACCCGCGAGCCGCCACTGTGAAACGTATGACTTCAAATTATCGATTGTATTTTAGTTCATCTATTTTTATAGTTGCACAAGATTTTTCTTTCTGGGATTCTGAGCAAGAGGTAGCTTTTGTGTCGTTGGACGCGAAACTACCCCAAACGCCCGCACTTCACAATCACGTGGATGCATCTCCTACATCTCTGGGAGCAGCTTTGTGTCAGGTCGAGGACGGAGATGTCACACCTGTAGCCTTTACCAGTCTTCTACTCACGGACTCGGAATGTAAGTGAAGCGCATACAAGGAGGAAGCATCAGCTTGTTGGTATGGCGCTGAAATGTTCATTATGCATAACAAGACCTCTGAATTTGATTTATTTACCGAAAACCAGGCACTGAGTTGGCTGTTGGATCATACTGATCAGTTTGAGAAATCGGGACGATGAGTGTAGAGACTAACGAGTTTAAGGTTTAAAGTGCACCACTTAAGCTGTCTATAGTTACCGATGAGCTATCGTTCATATTTGACACCGGAGATTTTGAAGCAACTGAAAACTTTCCAAATCGCACACTTCTGCTTTCCTTGCCCCTGGTAATGCATATTATAGTATTAAACCGGCGCGAAATCAGTGCAGTTTTTCTCAGAATATAGTAAGAGTCTTCAAATCTATGGACGTTGTTCCATATGTATTTCACAAAGCCAGAAAGGTATTTGCTCCCGTCTCTTTTCGTTTGATTATTTCATTTTTCGGTATTGTAAATCTTTCNCTCACAAAGCCAGAAAGGTATTTGCTCCCGTCTCTTTTCGTTTGATTATTTCATTTTTCGGTATTGTAAATCTTTCCAATCAGGAGGACACGTAGTGATACAAGAGACACTGAAGAAAATTCCTTGTCAATATTTTGTTAACCATAAGGGAGTAGGTTGTGGCATAAGTGCGTTGTGCAACGAAGAGTTCCAACGCCGTAATCTATCCAGAAATACTTCAGCGGCCCTTCCCCACTGTTGACACAGTGGCGCGTGTTTATAAAACTGCGCGTCAGTACCTTTGAGATGGAAGAAAATGCAGATCAACTGTGTACTGATCTTGCTGGACACCTTTCTCAAATATGATGAATTTCCCATCGCTGTACTGCTAGGTGAAGTATCAAAACCATATCTTTACTATAAAACACAGTTGCCAAAAGGAAGAGGTGCTCATTCGTATCTTGCCATCCGACGTATTAGTTTGTGTGAAAAATTTACACCAAAACTATTGTTTATATAATTTATTTTAACACGTATGTGGGCTTTTTTTGCAATCGACCCGTTGCACGCCTGTAGCGTACACTCATTGATCAAAAGACGTCGCACCATCCAAAGACTAAATAATCTAGTAGGAGGCAGAACCAGCGACCCTTCGCCATCGACGCCGACACCCAATCACACGCTATTTAACAAGAACCTCGCTTACGATGCGGCAAGAATGCTTAGAACTTTCGCCAGAGAACAGTGCGCACAGTGTGTGTGACGTCATTGCAGTACCATGTCAACCCGAGATTCTCAAGGCACTGCGTTCAACTATGTACCCTTAGTTATGACAATTTGCCGTAATCACTTCAATGCTTTGTATAGGGTGTGCTCGGGCAAATGATAATAAACACCAGACAAATGGAAAATATTTCATCAAGAAAAAATAATCTAACGTCCATAGTTGACCTACCAATAGCAGTGGCAATGGCCAGGGGCAGGTAGGCAACTTTGTGTACTTGGCGCAGTTCTGTTCGCCTGATAACACCGCTCAGTAGCGCATGGTACATAAATAAATTTTTACTTTTCTTCTCACTGATCTATTAAATTTCAGCAGGATTTTGTACAAAATTTGACTTACTTAATCAGTTGGTTTTTAAAATGTGAGTTAAGCAGACATACGAAGGCAATGAGTGATTTCCTGTTCCCACACATATTATCGGTACTTTTTTATTAAATTGATTTTAGTAAAGCTTGTTGACTGGTGAGCAGACATAGCCGAACTTGGTTCCGATTACGTTCTTTACTAACTGAAGGCAGTTCACAATTTGTATGGGTACATTTTTTTTCACAAATCATAACAATTGTAATTTGTCATTTCCTGTTGAATTTATTCCAAATGTTTTGAGAGTAAACCAAGACGCACAGTAAAAAGATCGATGAAGTATGGTAGTAACTACAAATATACACAGAAAGGAAGAAATGCTTGGAACAAACAGTATTTGTTCCTGTCAGCAATATCATGTGTTTGAATAGCGCCAAATAAATATTTTGTTGATGTAGCTAATTATTATATTTATAAGAGTTGTGTTGTGAGAAACATTCACTCTGTTGTTTGACACAAAAAANTGTTGATGTAGCTAATTATTATATTTATAAGAGTTGTGTTGTGAGAAACATTCACTCTGTTGTTTGACACAAAAAAAGTTATTTAGTTGTTTTTTGAAACAACTAATTAATTCGTTTGCAAAGTGTGAAAAACATGTGCGGGAACACNAAAAAAGTTATTTAGTTGTTTTTTGAAACAACTAATTAATTCGTTTGCAAAGTGTGAAAAACATGTGCGGGAACACTTTTTCGTAAACCATTTCGTAACATATTCACAATTTTCGTTATGATAGCGTTATGTTGAGTAATAATATACATTTTAGAAATCTTTGAAATAATTATACGATCCAACCGTGATTTTAATCCGAAGATTTAACTTGGGAGCCTGACGCTTTACCCACCCAACAGCCATCAAGTTATTAATTCTGTTGATATATCTGTAATTACTATTAAACCCATACACACACATATATGCCATTCTATATATTTTCTTTTATTTTCATTTGAAATGATATCGTCGAGATATTTCTCTAAGGCGTCGCGTATGTTGCTGAAATGTGTAATAATGAGGGCGATATTTTGTTTGATGGAAGCGTCTTCAAATACTAGCTTGATTGAATGAATTGCAATGGCCCCTGAACTGTCAAATTGACCAACCACTTTTTTTATGGCCTCAAAATTCTCAGCATAAAACAATACAGCCTTCAACCAGGTACTCCATCGCGTAATTACATGTTCTGGGGCAGTGCTAAATTTGGCAGCTGCTCTTTGTAATTTTGCATTAAAAATACATTTTCGATATATTTTACTGAATTTTTTTTTATATTTGGGAATCTTCAAATGATAAATAAACTAAATTAAAATAAAACAATTTGAATAATGTATAAATGCATTGATTCCTAGATGTCTGATCGTTTTACAATTGTTTTGACAAGGTCAGCTGCCCTGCCTGCCCATGCATACTCGCATACTCAACTCCAGAAACCTTAATTAAATATTAAAAATTACATTTTATTTTTTAAATACATTGTACATAATTTCTATAGCAAAAGTTATTTTAATAAAAGTGATTAAAAGATTATTATTCTGGAATAATAATGACAGCAAAAACTTACATTGTTTTTTAATATAATTTTCCCCCATATGCACGATACTGCATATACTTCTTTTGAATCCTTTTACCAGCACATGTCCCGATAGCTGAGTGGTCTAAGGCGTCTGCATGCCGACCCAAAGTTCGGCCAAGGTTCGACAGTTCGAAATTTAAATAAAAAGCAGTGTCCCTGTTGGCCAACTCTAGAACCAACATGGTGGCCAAGCGATAGCTACACCAGCGCATTATAGCTGCCATCTGGTGGTCAAACGACTGGCGCGCGCCCTAGCAACAGCCGATGTATACAAAACACCAGTGGAAACAAGAAGGCGGGGTCGAACATAGGTGAGTAATATGGTAGCACACTCTAGCAGCAATAAACAACATTACAGGTGGTCCACTCTAGCGGACGACGAGAGAACTATAGCAAATGCCTACCAATATAGTGGACCACACCAATTAACATGGCTTCCAGCAGCATCAAACAATATGGCAGCTGGAAACAAGATGGCCGACAAAGGTTGAGGTCAAGGACACAATATGGTGGAATCTAAGATGGCGATGTACTGGCTACCAAGATAGTCAACAAAGGTCAAAATCAAGGACACAATATGGTGGCAGTGACGCCTACCAAGATGGAGGGTTGTGACTGTGACGCCTAGCAAGAGGGCGGACGTTGCCTTGACGCCTCAGCTCTCAGACCTTGTCCTTGGATCGGCATAATCTGTGTACTTATACTTTGCGTGGAATGTTTTCTGTTTATTATTTCAGGCCCTGTGGGGCCGGGTTGGGTACAGGCTGTGGTTTGGCAACCAACCTATAATGGGTGTAAGGTGAGGGGCTGGGTGCCTGAAAGTCGGTCGTGTGGAATGACCGAGTGTGTAGGGGGGAGCCCATAAACCGAGTACCTGGTGGGGTAGTCGTGACGGCTTTGAAATGACTGCACCAGTTGGGCCTAACCCTGGTTACAGGCTCTAGTGGTGGTGACCGGCGCAAGTGTAAGAGCTCGTTCGCGAGCTCCGGTGGGAGCCGCTCATAGGAACTAGTGATCCCTGGGGCGTTTCCCTGCCGCCACGAAAAGCTTCCAATCCATCTCCATTAATGGAGCAGTGATGCGAATACATAGCCTAGCACTGCTCAAGTCCATCTCCACCTCCTCGTGGTATGGGCTGGTAACATGGGGGCCGCCCCATGGCTAACGGAGTGAGGACGACTGAAGGCGGTGACGGCCTGTCTGTGCACAGATAACCAGTCACGGCGAGGTTATGTGCAGTCTCCAGAGGCTGTATATATTCTTCGCCATGCGGTGAAGACCCGCGAACCGAATTGCACTCCCAAAGCTGAGCCTCGACTTAGAAAATCGAGGATGATCTCGGGGAGGCGGAGTCACGATGAAGGGATTGTCTGGCATCCTGGAGGGGCTGGGCCTTTCTGGGTGAAAACTCAGTGTGCATGTCTGAAAATTGTGGGTACCCAGGGGATCAGCGTGAAAGCCCCGGCTTCGGCCGTGCTGATCGTGGGTCGGACTCTGGGTGGTAGTGGTTGAACCTTCTGCTTAGAAGGAGGTCTGGAGGTGGGTACTTGCCTGGAGGGCGGGCTTCCTGACACTGGAAGGGTCAGTAGCAGCTGCCGTGGAACGTAAGCGTGCTGACTCACGCAGGTTGCCAGGTTTCGAAGGGTTGGTGCTCATCAACGAAGGGCCGACGGTCTGGTCCGCCTAGTAAGAGGACTCGTTCACAAAGCGGGTTTGTAGAGTGAGGATAGCACTCGGCCCCATCAAGGTGGCGCGTGCAGATTCAACTCTGTACGTTGCTGTTGACAGGTGAGGTGGAACCACCCTCGGGTGGAGTACATCCACCCACTGCGATTGGAAAGAGCGATACTCTTTCTATTGGCAGTATTCAACTACTGTCAATTAGAGCTCTGACCAAGCTTAAATGAATCCAAGGTTATGGACATGGTCCAAGACTGTAGGGGAGTGCGCACCTAACAGCCTGGTGCTTAAAACACATATTTTCTCTATATGTGATGACTGGAGTGGCAAATAGACGGCGATGAGAAGTAATGGAAAAGTCCTGATCGCACTCCCCTAGTAAATACGCTCAGAATGGTGTCTCCTGTTATACCTTCGGGATCAGGCACAGGAGGAGCTAGCCTGGGGTCAAACAACCGCGCCACAAAGTAGGCGATTAGTTGTTTATTATTTCAGAATTTTGGGTGGTGTGTTTCATTGTGAGGGTTTCACTTTACAATCACGGAATATCTGCAATATGTTGAAGTCATTTTAATAAATGACCCATTTGATACTATCTGAGTCTACAAGACTAACAGACTATTTCTCGCCTTTACATATGTTCGGAAACTCAGTGCCAAAACTCTAGACAGAGTTTCTTTGGACCAATATTAACACAAAAGCCCTGTAATCTTATATCAGGAAACATATATTTTTTAAATATAATTGTGTTTTAAATTGCGACGTACAACGCCTGGAGAACAAGGCGGTGTGGTAATGCGTGTAGGATAAGTTGCATAGGAAGTAGGCGCGCGACGGTTCGTATGTATGTAACACTAGTGTGTCACGCGCCTACGACATATGCAACTTGTCTAAAATGAACGATCGGACCGCCTGTTTCACTTTAAATACAATTATTTGATACAAAAATACTTTTTCNGCAACTTGTCTAAAATGAACGATCGGACCGCCTGTTTCACTTTAAATACAATTATTTGATACAAAAATACTTTTTCGAATATAAGTGTACAGGAGTTTTCTGTTAATATGGTCACTGAATTTCGGAACATTCTGTATAAAATTACAAAAATAATGTCAAGTCAGTTGAAGCAAGGTCAGAAGCTGTGTAGTTTCAATGTTAAAAACAGCTGTAGCCTGCCCTTTACACATTAACAATTTCACACACCTCACTTATTTGCAACCGATTTGAATAACGCTTAAAATCCTTTGAATTTTTTTTTATGTTGCCCGAAACTTAACACACACCACCCGTCTTGTACATGTCACCGAACAAGTCATAAGTTCACATAAGAAAATAACACTCATATTTTCTCTACGAAACGGGTAAACAGTCTATGTATTCCACCGTAATTTTTCAGCCACGACAGCAATAATTTTAAAGTTTTCTTAAGTTTATTTTCAAACGATAGCACTGGAGCACTCGAGTTTGTAATATTTACGAGAGGCAGTTTACACAATTTAAACTTAGACATCAAAATTTTAATTTTAATCTAACCTAATCTTATGCAACTAATTTACTTCTGCTTAGTTCTTTAATTGCGTAGTAAGAAAATTCACAAAATTAGTTGTTATCATAAAGAAACTTTCCAAAGCCGTTTTCTAATCCACTATTTAGGGCTGTAAATCATACACGTGGCAAGGATAGAGCACTAAATATTTGGTGATTTAGGAATAATATTCTCTTACTGCAGAAGCTTGCTAATTCACCAAATACCTCCGTAAACAAATTTGCTATAATTTACGTCTTTTACGTGCATGTTTTCGTGTAATTTTAAATGCAAACTCAGACAAAGTAGTTACTTTAGACCATGACTATGTCCAAAATTATGATCTCTGTTTCCTTCCTGAAAAAGTTTAATTAAAATTCTGTTTTTCTTTTCAACTTCTATTTATAAACTTATATTCAGTCGAATACCAACACGGCGTAAGTCTTGAAGAAAATTACACCGAGGGACAACACACCGCATTCGTGCGCAGTCAGATTCATAATATACTTTGCATAAGAACTATTTCTTACCAGGCATTACTAACACACTTTTTTTTCTCTGTTCTAATTCGTATTGTTTATTTATTTTAAGCCTCCAGTGCACATCCATTCCATTAAATAGAAGTTGACAAGTTAACATTTTAGGATAATTAAAAAATGCAGTTGCAGAAAAATACGACATAGCAACAAAACATAAAGAAAAGAGAAAAAAGGGAGGGTAGAACATACGCAATTACGCAGTGAATGATAAAACAGAAAATAATTGCATTCACAATTGACTGTGTGCAAGTGTGCGTACGTATGCACATATACACACAAGCGCACAGAGAGATATAAATACATACGCAAACGGACACATTTACCTAAAATCTTTTGAACATGGGTCAACCTATATGAGAATTGTAAAATAAGGGTTAGAATTTACTACTTTACTTCGCATTATCANTCTTTTGAACATGGGTCAACCTATATGAGAATTGTAAAATAAGGGTTAGAATTTACTACTTTACTTCGCATTATCAAAGGACTTTTCAACAAAATTCAAAACACATGTAAGAAAAAAAATTTACGTTGTGTTTTATTTAAACTTATATTTATTATTAGTTAATTTGATAGTACTTGGAAGTTTATTTATAAATGAACTATTCTAATCTATATACAAAGTATAAGTAAATGATCAATTTTTATCAAGAATNATGGAAGTTTATTTATAAATGAACTATTCTAATCTATATACAAAGTATAAGTAAATGATCAATTTTTATCAAGAATAACATACCTTTATGTTACCAGAAGTATAAAATGCTTTTGATACATTACGTATTTTGGCAACAACCAAACACGTCATATATATGGTGATTTTTTAATGGTTTGATTTAAAATGTGTGAAGATATAGCGCTTAAGCTATAAAAAGGAAGTATCTATTTTTAATTCAACGAACTTAGGCCGTGTCCTAAATGACAAATTCTTTATTTTGTAATTTGTCATTTCGTAAGTTTTAATTCGGACGTTGTCGACAGTCACTTGTTCATCACACGCGGCAACGCACTTTTACATTAACAGTAGTAGTTTTTTTTTATCTTAATTTAATGCTTAAAATGGACGTAATATGTCTACAATCATAACTGGAATGCTGCGAATATGTTAATAAATAAGAAAATAATAATTTGTTTCGAAATATGTATACGCAGCGCAACACTTACTTGCTTATTAAAACATGTCTTGTGTATTTTATGAACCGTTATTTGATTTAAAAAATGTTTTAAATACGCATTCGCGCATGTGTTTTGAACGTCAAAACCAACTTGACGCTAATTAAGTCGTTTTGAAACGTTGCCAACATCTGCTTGATAAAAAAAACTAAGTACAAAATTACCAAATATGTCAGCATGTTTTGTATATAAAATGGGGTCACGTAATCATTTTCTCAACAAAATCTGCCATTCCGTCCACGACCTTAATATTTATCATAGATGAGTTGCCGAAGGAAATCCTCATTTCCATTTTGATTCAAAACAACTTGCTTAAAGATGTGTTTCTTTTGATCAAACTTATGCGGTAATAATAAATTGTTGTGTACGTTTGACTTTTGCGAGCCTGCTGCTTAATTAAACAATCCTTTACGCTAGGGTTTTTAAACGAATGAACCGCCAAGAGCTGTCAAAATTTGCGTTCGTTCCGGCGTCGAGTACAGCTCTACCTAGCGAGGAATCAGAAAACTATTTTATCATGTTTATACTCTCCTCGGTAGAGAGCGCGCAAGTAGGCACTCGGCGACTACAGTTATTTTTATAAAGAATACACGTGTTCTGCTGTTAATGATAATAGGAACGGGCTTCTACAATTGTATAACCACAAATTAAATTGACACGGATACGGATACACATATGATAAAAAAATTAAGTTTGCAACGTACCTAAGTCGAAATTTTAAACTTTTTACGACTGATCCGGATTATTTAGGACCCTGGGTTTTTATTTCTTGTAGTTTGGCGTTTCGTATATCGAAAGGTCATCGAATTCAATTTATTGTACCGTTCATATTTATTTTGAATTAAAAGGCNGTTTGGCGTTTCGTATATCGAAAGGTCATCGAATTCAATTTATTGTACCGTTCATATTTATTTTGAATTAAAAGGCGAAATCTTGAAAAGATTTTTGTCAAGAATTGATGTAAAATTATCCGTCTCATTTTCAACATCAGAAGACGTAAAATTGTTACTACATAGTAATTAATTAATACGAATTAAATTTTAACGACGAGCTATATATATCTATANAAAATTGTTACTACATAGTAATTAATTAATACGAATTAAATTTTAACGACGAGCTATATATATCTATCTGTGTACAATAATTCAAATAATGGAAAGAAAACTTGTATTATTTTGGTATTCAAAGAGCGAAACATGCTGCGCAAAAGAAAGCGAGAAATTTTGTCCTTGCCATGACAGCTTCCTAATTGACAGTGCGAGAAATGCGATACATCGACATAAACAGAAAGGATCACGTGAAAATTTAAGTAACAAGATTCACTTCTTGAATTGATTTTAATTAGTATGTGCGAGTGCGACCAAGCCTTTTAAAACAACACTTACGCAAATTGCAGCTGAACACTTCTGTATCATTTCACATGTTACAAAAGTAAAGTCCCGCGGTTTAAAAATAAAATGTATTACGTATTTTAAACGCTGTAAATATTTTGATATCATCATGTGATAAATTATTCTTAACAGGCTAACTAATAGCAGATTGTCTTACAGATGCAACAAGGGAGGATTGGGGGTGGCAACCCTCGCTTTGCCCTAAGGTTGCCAACAATAAGTATTAAATTTCTAATAAACGTGTAATTGTGATTACATAGGTGATTGCTGTTAACTATGAGCTTATTATACTGTGACGTAATTTTCTCCTATAATTTGTGGTGATTAACACGTGTCTGCACCGCAACTGTCCTCTTCAGTCCGTGTACCCCCCCCCCCCTAATCAACNACCCAAAAATAACACCCATTCCCCTTTTTTCATCACCGCATTTCATATAGTGAGACTCCTGCCCCACCTAGCGAATTGTACTCTTTTGATAAGGGGGGAGGGGATACTTTTTTTTTAGTTAACTTGGAAGTTTTGGAAATTTGGTATAAACGTTATGATATGGCATACAATTGAAAGCTAAAATAACATGCACATAATTTTTAAAGTATAAGTTTCTAATAAGTCGTATGTGATAATTAAAGAATTAATATTGGGGAAGTGTTATGTTAAAATATTCGAAACCCTACAAATATAATGGGCAAAACTTATTTTCAACTTTAGATATTTAGCACTACAAATTATGATAAGCAATCTAAGGTAACAAACTGATATCACACAAACTTATGCAAAATAGACAGAAATAAATAAATAAATGCATATATATATATATTTTTTTTTTTTTTTATTTTTTTCTATTTTTTTTACGAACTATTAATCTTTAGGAAGGGAAATCATTTTCCCTAGCAGGGTAATCATTTTTCTTACATGAGCCAAGAGAAAACTTTATGAGATGGGGAACACCCGACTATCACTCCCATTGATTCGCAAACCGCTCCCACCCTACGATCTATTTTCTTTTTCTTAGAAATTTCTGGCTACGCCACTGGAGTGTCTGAAAATCCCAACTGCAGACTGTGCTACAGTATAAATAACCATTACCATACCAATAACAGTAAGAGTTGAATGCCTTCTGCATATTGGTACTTGCTACAACACGTTGCAATACCCATACCCATGGCCACTGCATATAAATATGGCAAACTTTCAACTTCCTCGTGAAAGAACCTATGCGCAGCCAATCAGAATCCACTCTTGTCACTACAAACGTCGAGTTCACTACCTCAACATTATATTTCCGGTCACGAATACTAACATAGATTTGGCTCCAGTTATTATAATTCCTCTTGCATGTTCACTTGTTATTTTAGAGCCTGGTTTGTGGAAATAACTTCAAAATTCCAAAAATTCTTCCGTATCGACCACGACTGTTTACTAACAAAATGTCTACATACAGTAGTGAAATCCCAGCGTTCGAAAAACTAAAAGATCTGGTTTTATTACGTATATGAATTGTAGCAGAATATTTTTATTGTGGCAGTGGTTGTGCGTACGGATATGCTTATATTAACGGATATTACGAATGTAGCCCGACCTTGTCACCAAACGTTCTTCACAGCGAAGTGAACACTTTTCAAGTCAACCTCTGAAAAAAATTACATAAGTACCCGTAACTACACGTAATTATGCTGTATAGTACATAGTGGCATGCAGGTTTCGGTTAAGTGAGTGAGTGAAGAGTTTTGGGCGTCTGTTAACACCGAGATCTAGAGAGTGGGCATGGAGTGGCGCCGGAATGCAGGGGCGGGGGAAGCGTGATATCCCCGAGAAAGCCTGCTGGCCAACGGCATCGTCAGGCACGATTCCCACTTACGAATATCAGAGGTGATCCCACCGGGAATCGAACCCGACTCGCCTTGGTGGGAGGCGAGTAGTCTTACCACTGCACCACCGCGGGTCCGTGTTTCAGTTAAGTCGGCAGTGAATAAATGAAAGTAGTTCTAACACTTGGCGTTGTTTTGCGAGTTTGATATTCGAATGTATAGCTGCTGAAGTTAATGTTCCTGATTGTATACACACGGGAGTAAAAATTTGCGTTTTATTAATACCTACACTCACTTTCCTAACAGTTTCACGGTTTTACTCGGGGGGTGCATGAATAAAGCTATCAGATTAGTGGCAGTGTTAATTTTTCATATAACAAAAGAATACAAATTGTGATCCTAAGGAGGGATTCAAAAGTACTCAGATAACCGTGTTCAGCCTGTAAAGATTTTCGATGATTGTTCCACAGATGAGAAAGTGCACGCACTTCCCAGTAGTAATTTATTTAAAAAAAAAAACTTGAATTTCCGGAGGCCCCTCAGCACCACGTCCAGCAGACGAATGGCCCTCGCCAATTGCTATTGGCTGTTTAGTCGGCAGGCTTCCACCCCCACCACTCCTCCATCACCCGCACTCCTCCGCCCCCGCGAATCGACACCTCTCCCCTCTCCTTTTCCCATCGCTAAATGTCTTAAATCATACCTCAAACATAGGTCGCAACCCAGCACCCTTGCCCAAAACTTGTCATAATCATTCTACTACTCTACGTGCAAGAACCACCTAAGTGACACTTAAGTAAAAATGCTGGAATAAATCCCGTTTAAGTACATGGTGTATAAAACTTATAATGTAGATTCCTAGACAAATTTTGGATGGAGAATAAATATGACATAGAGAGATATAGAGTCAACAGTTCGAATACCGACCCGAGTTCTGGATCATTTTTAACGAACATTTTACGTGATTTTGTGACTGTTTACTTGCTTATACGGACCTGATATAAAGATTTATGCCATCTCAAAAGTTGAGGTGTGGTGTAGGTACCTGAGTTCAAGACCCGAAATAGTAAAAAAAAATTTAATTCTCTATAGGACTTAAGAAAATTTAATTTTTCGAAGTGTTCGGAGAATATNTTTATGCCATCTCAAAAGTTGAGGTGTGGTGTAGGTACCTGAGTTCAAGACCCGAAATAGTAAAAAAAAATTTAATTTTCTATAGGAATTTATATTAAAGGCGAAACGGAAGTTTTAGCCACCGGATATAGGAATCAGAGTGAGATAATAGGATTGCAAATCGATTGATGACCTGAGTTTTTTAAGCCTTTTAAACGATGTCCGTGCATTAATTTCTTACTGTTTAGTATTCATGCACACATAATATATACATTTAAACCATCTCCAAAGGTGAGGTACGGTGTAGGGAGTTGAGTTTGATACCCGAAATCGTGAAAAAAAAGGTATTAATTTTCTCGTGGGCTTAGAAACAAACTGACGGTTTTTCCGAGTGATGGGAGAAAGTATTTGTAGAGTGCTAACACACACTTTTACCTTAGTTGATGTTCAGACGTCGAGAAGCTAACATCGATTTGGAAGCATTCTCTCGCTACACAGTAAAGATGAATTATGAATACGAGGACCTGCCTTTGACCTCATCGAACACGAAGCCGCGACCTGCATCATCGCTGCTTGATTGCCAAGTATGTCGATTCTGTGATCGAGTTTTTACCTTCGGTCAAAATGCTCGATGTTATGAAAGAAACACCTCTACGAAAAGTCCTTTTCGCATGAGGAAGAATTACGGCAAGGGCCACACATAGTTTATGCAAGGTGATACATTGAAGAGCCACACCAATATCTGCAAAGATTCTTATTTTGAAAGCCAGCAAGTGATGCCGCCAATACCCCCTGCTGCATCAGTGGGTACTGATTCGTCAGGTGATAATGACGAGACAACTAGTGCTAAATACAGAATGAGTGCACTAGAGTCGGTTTGTATGGAATGTACACTTGCAAGACTTTTGCGTGAAGTTGACGAACTTCAGAATAAACAGTCGTTGGCTCTAAATATTGATGAGCATAAAACTCCTGCTACAGAGAAAAGAAAATTTAATATAGAATATAGAGAAGGAGGTGAATATGACCATGAAGAGGGTATTGATGAAAATGAACATGAAGACAGTGATTGTGCTGGAGACGATGATGGCGATTTTATCGATGCACTGACACTCCTCTCCAACACATTATTGCAACAAGTGGCATGAAGAAGGCAGAGGACGCCGAGAATACTGACTACATATTTCCCGAAGACACGAATGAACTTGTTGATAAACTCAGATATTTGGTTGACCTTAAAAAAACGTGGGGATCTAACGCACATAAATGAGATATCTTCACTCTTTAGTAAACTGAAGAATGGGGGATATATTACGTGATTTGATGAACTGCTTTCTTCTGAAATTGTTATTACAAAATAAAAATTGTTATTATAAAATTATTGGTTTTCCTTTTTTTTTGTGTGTCGTATCCTTTTTTCTCGCACAACTTTAAATGGTGCAATGAGCTCTTGACTATTAACGGACAGATCTGCATATAGAATGATAATAAAGACTTTAGTATAAAAATGCATGGATAGTGGACTGCATACGAAACATTAATTATGTCGACATGTACAAAAATGTTGAGACAGTCAGCGAACGAACGTAATTTATATACATATGGGTTAGGACAAACCGAAGGATTGATCGAAGGATCGATAGAAGGATTGGAATTGGTCAAAGTATTGGAATTGATCGAAGGATTTGGATTGATCCAAGGATTGGGATTGATCGAAGGATTGGTATGGGTCGCTGTGAATTGCGGAGGACGATTGCGCAGTGGATTGGGGTTGATCCAGGGATTGGGATTGATCGAAGGATTGGCATCAGTCGCTGTCGATTGTGGAGGAGGATTTTGGAGCAGGTGGAGCGATTGTGGAGCAGGTGGAGCGATTCTGAAGCGGATTGCTGAGTGAATTGCGAAAGATTGATGGGAATATTGAAAGATTTATGGGAAGTTTTAAAGATTGATGGAAAGATTGCAAGATTATGTAGCATGTGGAGCAAGTGGAGCGAATTGTGGAGCGGATTGTTGTAAATATTGCGATATTGATCAAAAGTTTGCAAAAGATTAATGGTAAAATTAAAAGATTGATGGAAAGATTTCGAAAGATTGATGGAAAGATTTCGAAAGATTGATGGTAAGATTGTTGAGGTTTGGTGAGGATTGGTTGCGGATTGGCAAAGATTGGGAAAGATTGTTGGAAAGATTGCTGAGGATTGGTGATGATTGGTTGCGGATTGGAGAAGATTGTGAAAGATTGATGGAAATATTGGAATATTAATGGATTGATCTAACTATTGATGGAATGATTGGACGGTTGACCGATTGATGGTCAAGAAGAGCACTGAAGTAATTACTCTTTATCACCCTCGTACATTCCATGTCTCCAGGATCTGGTAGTACTGGCATTTAAATAAACGTCAATTAAACCTATAAAAGTGATGGTATATGCTGATCCATACCATGATTATAGCATACACATGAATGTGGTCGCTATTAGTATTGTTATGGCGTACCAGTGCGAAGGCCGCAGGGATGGCACCCGAGCAGCATTGTTATGGAAGACACGGGACAACATGGAAACAAACAGAGCCGCCGAGGGGAATCTAGGCCAGGAGCGCGAATGTAAGGCGCTGACACACGAGGTCAAGGTCTTCTCATTTTAACAAAACTGGTTGCGCCTGGCTTTTCGTCTCAGTCCAAGCCTAGCTCCCGCAGCGTACACATCGCTCCCGGCGCCTCCCCATCCCTCCGTGGTAACCACACTTCTCTCAAGCAGCACCATAACACTTCTACACACAAGTAGAGTCATATAAAGAGAATATTTAATGATTAATTGCCATTACTGTTCGCTGTTGGTTCCGACTTATTAAATGTTAAATTCAAACAACACACACCATGTATACTTATAAAGCAACTTTGACTTATTTTATTGTTATTCCCATTTTGCGTTATAACAGGCACATAAGGATAAACATTTTATTCAAATGTTGATTTTTGTAATTTTCTTTGTTGCACTGTAATCAATACCCCGAAAATTATCTGTAAAGCAAAGAAAACAGTTCTTCGAAGCTGTTTTGTGTACTATAACAAAAATCTTCCATTCAATGAAAGGGAAAATTAAAGAAAGTTAGCTTCGGATATATTAATTTCTTTCTTAATAAACTTTTTTTGGCAACATTGCCTTTCTATATAGCAAAGAAAAAAATTTGTTGATCTCATTTGGTTTAAAGTTAATAAATCTTGGTGTATACAAAAGGAAATAATTTAGAAATATTAAAAAAATTTATTTCGTACCTTGTAGTTTTTAGTGCGTAGTGAAACTTATTAAATGCTATACTACCAAATAAAAAATTCGTGAAATCATCAACATAATGGTGTGATATCCGGAAGAACACTGCTGATTTATTGCAACGAAAGTGCAATGTTTATCGTAACCATTAATAAATAGCTGAAAGAAAAATTTTGTTTGAGGCAAACCTAACTTATAGTGGTTCATATTAACCAATGCATTTCTTTGCGTCAACACATCATGTGTTGCAGTAAAGAAAGTGTTTTAGAGTGTAAACAAGAACTGGGCATATCTGGATTGACTCCAAACTTGACGTCATATTGTCAGTCACAAACTGAAATAAGCAGCAATCGCGATTTGCACTGATACCAGATACGAATGACATTGATTTCAAACAGGCTCATATAAAAGGGAATACAGATGTTTCTTTATGGCAAACTGTTTTTAAATTTCAAACGACGATAACTCCAAACTGTTATCAAAAGAAATGTCCACTGTTGATAATGCCTTTCCCAATGCCTTGAATTTTCTGAAACTTTATTTACATATGTTTGTGTGCTCACGAAGCAACTTTCCCAACTACCTTTCTGTTTTCGTCCGCTTTTCTCTGTTATACTGGTTGTTCCAGAGAAAATTGTATCTGAAGTGTTTTGCCGTTCTGATATTAGCACACCATTGCCAATCCCCCTGGCTATTAAATAATATTTTTTAATTGTGCCTGTATGAAGATACAAGATGGGCATGAACTTGGCTGGCATAATACTACAGAGAGCTTGATGACAGAGTGCCTGAGGATATATAGGCCTGTGTTTATGTGTATGTATATATATATAACTATTGGCGCAGCGTAATGATTATGCACTTTTAAAATATACAGTTAATATAAAGTGTCGCACATGTATTTATTTAAGTTAGAGAGCAGCGCAGAATCGTCTTATACCAAGGGCATGTTGATCTATAAGTGAGATGATAAATTAACGATAGGCTAGCGATGAGAAATTTGACTTTAGGAACTTTGGGCCTTATTATAATCTTACTTCTCTGGACAAGAATAGGATATACTCGTTGAAAGGAGGATCTAATTCTTGCCAATCTTAAATCAATTTTTTTTTAAAGACAGTAGGTATGAATTGTCGAACGTCAGTAGCCAAGATTTCAGTCAGAGAGCGCGGAGAGTGAATTTTCTAGGACAAATTTATAAACTTAAACTTATTAATGTTCTCATGTAAAGGCCATTCACGGTAAACTGGACACTTTCGAAAGCCCTGCTTAAGGTCAGCTCGTCTGCACATTGTGAATTCTTCCGCCATACATAAATGTAACGTTACCATGGGCCTCATCACTTTATTGACGAGTCGGTAAAGTGAAACGTGGAATTATTCGAAATGTAAGTAGTTTACACATTTATTTATTACTACATTAATGTGAATAAATAAACAGAAAGAAAAACTAATCACTTCAGTACACACACATGTTTACCTAACACTTTTAGCGCAGCGTTGAAAAATCGAACTATATTTTCTCCATCTCTTCGTTACAAAGTTAACTGGGTGCATGCCAGTCAGTGTGTCCCTTATAATATACGCAAGTAGGGGCAAGGGCATTTTTCTAAGTTTGGTTAGTGCTCAGTTAACCCTGACAGTATATAATTGAGTTAATTTTCACACAATTAGCTTAACATATAACGAGATAATTTTTTTTTTTAATGTAGCGTTTAATACACGTGCTACATTACTTTGTGGATGTGGTAGATTAAGTGCATTTCCCCAGCTTATCCTGGTTATGCCCACAGTGATGTTTCTCAAATGCATTAAGTAAGTAGATATGTAAGTATGTAAGTAGGTGATTGTGTAGGCTGTTCACGGATACTTGAGCACTTCCGAAATCAACCTTTGAAAAATGTCACTGAGTCAAACTGTATGTATTTTAACAGGCATACTGACAGAAATACGCCCAGTAGAGTGGTAAATAAAAGTTTGTGAATACTGAAATAATTTATTTTGTTTTGTATGTGTTTTAACGAATATAAGTGTAAGTAAGATTTAGAAAATGTGCAAAACATTTACTTTTATAATAATTTTGCAGTTTCACTTGACCGACACATAAATAAAGTGATCAGGCACTTGGTAATGTTTATTTTTCATATTGTTGAAGAATACACAACGTGATACAAGTAGATCTTAAGCGCGGCTTAAAAAATCCTCAGTTTACCGTGAACAGCCTACATACATATATGTAATTTTACGTAAATAACATATCAGTAATTTTCCTTCTTCTCAGCCTGGTCAAAGATCATTATTGGCGTTGCACTAATCAATTATTTTCTTTGTCATTACTTGAAAGGATGGGGAACTGTAGTTATTTTCTCCTCTTGTCACATTCAAAGACTGCCACGAGGCCAAGCAAAAACAAGGCACGTAATTATGGCAGTGGTGATTAACTTTTTTAATAGTGTGAGTGATCAACAGCTCTGAAGCTCGGGTGATTTTAGCCTGCGATCTCAGTTGCTCAGGGAGAACAACAGACGCAGAGCGTAAAAAGGCGCACCACAGTAGCGAGTTTCTGCGCTTAGGGACCGCGCAGTCCCAGAGGAATTGGTAATTGTCTCGCTACCTGTTGACCTACTTCCCGTCCCGTCGCTCAGTCAGTCACGTAAGTGATGAACTCACCCCCCACTCGCAGGGGACGAACTGATAACGTCTAATGACACGCCGAGGGAGAAAAGAGTAGCAGTTAAGTGTTACCCACTCCCGGTTTTGTTGCGCTGAGTAACAGGTCATTCCGTGTTTTGTGTACTTCTCACATATACTGTACGACATTCAAACATTACACTTCAAAGTATTTTCTATAAATATTTAACATTCCTTGGATTTGTAGATTTTGTATGTATACACACTTGCCAAAACCGTGATTTTTCTATTTTGCGTCACACAAAACAGACTAAACCATCAGCAATAAATTAAACAACGAAAGTAGAAATGCACTGCCATTATTTATTTTAAGACACGATTATTAAAGTTATTATAAAAATTCTAAATCAAACACAGATTAACAATGTACAGAAATTTCGTATTTAAGAGAACATTTTCTGATGAGCGGTAATTTGGGTAATATTTCTTTCTATATTAATTATCTTATTAATCTGTGTCTAAGTTTGTAATATATGTACAGATAACTAATGTAAAAATGTGAAAGTGCGATTTTCACATCTTTGACATGTATTTATACATAAAGCGGTGTCTTTTTTTTTAATGTCTACGAGTTGAAAATTGTGTGAAAATGATACAAAATTATATTATATTTTTTAATAATTTTTGTTATTCAGATTTTTTGGCTTCAGGCGCAACTTTGTATTGTTTCATTACTTCAGTTTGACGTTAGAGTAAACTGCTTATGGGAATAATAATCACATAACTTATATACTTATAGAGAAATACTTAATACTACTCTAAATATTAATAAAAGAAAATTTTTTTTATTACGCTTTTTAACTGAGTTATATTAAAAAAATTTCGGTAAGTAATAGCAATCGTGTACGCAGATGTCCTAACATTCCATGTGTGTAATTCGTAGACAGAAACATTTTTCAACTTTCGTGAGAGTTTGTGGTAGTAATATTTACCATAGCATAATTGAAGCACTAACACAAAGACATAGCTAGATTTATGATAAACTAAAATCGTTGCTTGCTAGCATTTAAATATTGATTATTATATTCCACTTGTGTAAAGGCTCTATTACAATTATAAAGAAAATAAACAGAAATTATTGTAAAGTACTGATAAAAACTTGTTGCGATCTGGCATTCAGTCTTCTCGTCCTTTTGGGCCTACCTGCCAGCGAAAATGATGACTTGCATGTGGGGATATAAAAACGAGTGTAGCCTCGAATAACGTTATGTTAGGTGCGGGGAGAGAAGATGAGACCTACCTGACCTATGATTGACATCTCACACCTGGGAAGGTGTGAAAGTTAGAGAGCTCAATGCGTTTAGTTTGGAAACTAAATTTTTTTGCCACAAAGTAAGTGCTAGTGTCACATGTGCACCAAATCTTTTCTATTTTCTACGTTAAAAAACGAAGTAGTTTTAATTATCATAATTTAAACATAAAACAACTACTTAACTATGTGAAATCTTTCTCTTTTATTATTCACGTATCTTAAAATTTTAATTAAAAGTTACCTCTTTGGAACGCTAGCGCCTACCTTGCAACGGACATTTTCCTTATGCCAAACTTCTCATAGGAAAACTCGTTTTTTTTTCTAACCAGAGTAGAATTAACCTTAACTGAACTCATACTTGAAAATCAGGGCTTCTTAAAAAAAAATAATTTTCAGAGGAAGTTTAAGTCATTCGAGAACTAATGAAAGGTACACGATTATCGACACGGCCAGCGATAAAATAAATAATGAAACTTAATAAAAACACATAATCTATATATTAACTTTATTAAGGTAATTTTTATTAATTTTCTAAAATAAGGTTAAATCATTTCTGTCCTTAGCTTTCTCCTCACGCAGGAAAAACAATATAAAGTCCCTTTAACTGGAAATTTGTTACGTATTTTAGTAGGTTTGCTACAGTATTGTGTCTTTTAAAAGCTCTGCATTTGTGTGTATAACGGTAGAAAATTTATGTTGAAGGATAACATTGCGAGTCACTATTTTTGGGAATACCACCCTTTCCTAGGTTCATGAAATCTTACTCGCTCTAACGGCTTGAAAAACTGTTAATTGTTCATACTTAAGTAAGGCTTTCAAGAATGTTAGCCACTCTTACTAATTAAAGACAAATGACTAGGCAGAACACAAAGTTAATTACAGTTTATATAAAATATTCTGTAATATTGAATTTTTATTGGTTATGATAGTTGTTTACATATAATTTAAATAAATAATTTGCGACATTCTTGTTGCATAAATTTTTCATGAAAATGTTTATTATTTAAATATATATTCATAATTTAAAATTAGATGCGATAAGAGCCCTATCCGAGAGGCACACTTCGCATGTAGTCTGCCGCAAATATATTGTATGAACTTGGTGTATGAGTGAATGGGGAGTGTGGATGGAGAACAGAGCACAAACACCCATAGGAAACCTCCAAATGGTTTACATCACAGTGCCAACGGGAGCATGTTAAGTCACTATTCCCCATTCCAAAAATAAGTTATAATAGAGATATGAGCCACATTTTGTATGTAAATATCGCGTATTCACAATTTAACAGTTGAAACATATACATACTCTGCTACGAAATCTTTTGCTGTTTCGGACAATGGAGGTTCAGAAAGATATATGTTGGTAAATGAATCATACTGCCTAAGTAGGGTAGAAATAGGGCTCCGAGAGGTGTATGAGTGAAGAGCCAGTGCTATCCGCCGTTATGCTTAAGTCTTTCTGGAGTGCGGTATCTACGGTATGACGTCGCGGTGGCAAGCTTATATAAATTTGTGTGTGTCCTCCGTCTTAAATCTTTAGATTTCATTAATAGTCTGCCATAATGTTTTGCCCTAAAATTACTTTAACAGACAAAAGAGAAAATGTAAGATTTATGATAACAGCGATAAGCAATTTAATTTAACAGCAGAAGAGGAAATCACGAATAATGGACGTAAGTCCCATGTTATTGTCCTACAAACAATACACCCTACACGTCATGGAGGAACAATATGGCTAGCAGTGGGTATACGTGCACCAATAAATGGTTCTCCGGAGCCAGGGAAATGAATTATATGCCTGGTGAAATTATATAAGAAGACGAATATGTTACCCATGGAAGTCTGGGGCCATACAAGTTTAAATTTTTTAATGAACCTAAAAAAATTTTCCAAAGCAGACTTACTAAAACAAAAACCCATCGAGATACTCAACACTGCGATACTCAGACTGCAATAAAGTATAAAGTGTAAAATTCATTTTCATCAAAGATACGTTTTCAAAAATTAAGGCCAAGGCAAGGATTTAATTTGCAATATCGTGCAGCAGTGTTTAAAATAGGTACAAAGCGTACCACAACGTCGTTTGGGTGTAAGAGTATGGGGAAGGTTAAGAACCCTGAGCAAGAAAGATATGCAAAGGATATTTATTCAAAATTGGATTCCGAGGACAAAAGAGAGGCACGTCTATGAGACAGGCAGCCGGCAAGTAAATTGCAGTCCTCATTATGAGATACGATCACTGCGACACATGAAGTGCACTGTCTGTTCATGCTCAGTATGAGGTCGAAGAACTCTTGAGATATCATGGTACATCCCTCTCGTAGTGCTAATAGCAGCTGCAGAGTCGTTCCTGGCGGCTGGCGATGCCAATCATCTCGAGAAAATGTCCCACGCATTTTCAATTGGATTTAGGCGTGGGAACCATGCGAACGAATCCATGCTTCGAAAATCTTTGCTCTTCAACAGCTCAGCGACAGCTGCTGTATATTGAAGTGTAGCATTGTCTTCCTTGCAGAAGAACTCAAGACCCACAGCATCCCAGAAAATATGTACATGGCGAAGGAGGACAGGGCTTCAATTCCACTCACCAATTACTGAACCTCTTTGGAAGATATGGCGCTTCATACAGCTACCAAGCATCATACCTCCCTAAATGAAAACTCTGCCGCTTGCAAACTTGTGCCTTTCGACGATGTTGGAGAGGTGAGTGCATATTCCCTGCTCTTCCCAGATGTATGGAAGTCCGTAATCACCTTCGCTGAGCTCCCAGTCCTTGCGTTCCTGGCACCACAGAAAATGACATCGCTAGTGGATAGACGTCAATGGCACACACTGTATTGGTCCCTGAGAGAATAAACCACTTGTGTGCAGTCTCCTGGTGACAGTAAAACGCGATATCTGGCATCCAGAAGTGCGTCGCCTGTGCTTCCGATTTCGCATGCTGTCTGCGTTGATATCTACTTACACGTAGGACAATAAACTGATCCTCCATCGCCATGGTTTCTCGAGAACGACCACTACTAAACCTTCACACAGCTTTTCTCTTGTTTAAAATGTCGTCCCTGCTTGTGACACAATTCTGTGTGCGATCACACACTAATTCATCACATTAGCCGCACTTCGACATTATTTCGACTTCCCAATGATTTGTCCTCTGGTAAAGTCATCGAAGTGTTGTCCACAAGACTTTCTGTTGGTCATATAAGACATCACACAGCAACTTGACATCGTTCAGCCCAATGTGCATTGTACAATAGCTTTCACTGAAATGCTGAGTGTACATAGCAATTGAGCTTTATACCCTTCGCACACGACCACTGTATGTCATATTGTGTATATGCACGTGCTGTACTATACCGAATCCTAGGACATTTTCCGATTGATATTTCGGTCGATTATGCCTTATGATTGTTCGTCTGCTGTTATGTTAATTTCTCCACTTCGTCATTTTTTGTGTTTCTGTGTACATCTCAGTGTTGAAAATTTGCAAGGAAAACACAGGACGGAACAATGCTGCCTTCCAAATTAAGACTGATCCTAACAATAAAAGGAGCCACGGTGGTGTAGTGGCAATAGCACTTGCTTCCCGCCAAGGCTAACCAGATTTGAATTCCAGCAGGTTCACTCCCAGATTTTCGCACGAAGGAATATTGCCGGGCGATGCTGCTGGTCGGCGGGTTGTCTCGGGTATCTCCCATTTTCTTTACCAATGTATCCCCACGCTGCTGCATATTCACCTCGCTTCACCATCATCGGCTCTCGACACCCCGTTGTTAAGAGTGGCACAAATATCTTTACTCTTAACAAAAAGTGGAAAAACTGCAATTTCTGATTGCAATGCAAAGGGATGGACATTATTCCCATGATAGAAAGTTACATTCAGTAACCCCAGAACTCGAGCAAAGGGACTGTATTTGTTGAAGGTATTATAAACTGCCTAGAGCTGTAAAAATAAGAAATAAATAAAAACATCTAAAATATATTTTCCGTTATTTACTTTGCGAATTGTATGAATGTTATGCATGCTGGTAGACTGTTTGTTAAATACTGATAACTTGTATATGAAAGTGTACAGTTGATTAAAATTGAAAAACGTAATTGTAGTTAAAGCAAATTTTCTCATCAAACAAAAGATTTCGTAATATTTCTTCAACCAAATAGCAACACTGATGATTTAGTATTAATGAGAGTTCATTTGCTGATTTTAAATAGATTAGAGCGATAGCAGAAATTTTGATTACCAATGTATATATGTTAGATATGATACTGATAAATAAAACTGTTACCCTTTGGGAATTTTTAAAAAGGGAACACTTAATATGTGGTGTGCATGGCTCTGTGAAAGATGACAGCAATAAGACCAGATTAGTTTTGTGGTTGTCTTTAAGCCTATGAGGGTAAATGCCGGTCAAATTATTCGAGCAACATATATTTCGGGAATACTCAATGTCGCACAACAGCGGGCTAACGATGTGACATGCACGTGGAAATCACTTAACAAACCCCTCATCTTGTCTTGTGCCTCCAGACCATTTCTTACCTCTTCCCCTTGGTGCCCGCCTGTGACGTCAGTTTTTTTAATACTTAGAATTTTAATTACGTGTCGAACTGATTGGAACCTGTCTATAGACTACATTAATGCTGCTACTGCCTGGCTGCCATACTATGCAAATTATGGGTGCTGAAGGTAGTTGTGGTGTGGCGGAAATGTGTTTAAACATCTTGCGTCAGACTGCATGTGTGTAGGAACTGACAGACAACTGCCGGCGCGTGTTTTCATTGGCTCCTATGGCTTCTTTGTCNCTTTGTTAACCTTCTGGGCAACTCTTGGTCTGAGGTTGCGAAGCATTAGGAACAAACGAACTGCGGAGCTGCTGGTGTGGGGTAGTGGTGGAGGGGCTCCCATATATTATCAGCACCAGTAGAGATAACATACTTCTGCACAGCAGTTAAACGTACTTGAATATATAATCATGTTGCCATAATGCCAAGATGAGTAGTCTTGTAGGTTAAATATTATTGTAAAATTTCGTGAGATATTTTAATACCAAATATTTTGAGTGTTCGTATTTTTTGGCTCCTTTAATATCCACAGTGATTGTAGGATTCGTAATATTTTTTAGACCAGAGGATAACATTTCGTCTTTTTGCATTTCAATAATATTTTAATCGTTTTTTCGCTAAATAGCGTTTGTAATTTGGTAACATGAGACCAAAAATTGGCTTTCAGAAGTTTATGATCATCAGGTCGTATGAGTGTTGGATATGGTGAATAGTTACAAACCGTAGTTGCCGACGTGTTACTGTGAAAACCGTGTAGATTGTAGATTAGTGGAGTGGTAAGATGAGGGTGGCTCTTAACATCGCGGTCTCAAGAGCCAATGAGAGTGAAGAGAGGTGAGTGCGGAGCAGCGCCGAAATGAAAGGGCGGGGGTTACGGGGNAAGAGCCAATGAGAGTGAAGAGAGGTGAGTGCGGAGCAGCGCCGAAATGAAAGGGCGGGGGTTACGGGGGATCCCGAGATAAATGCAAAAGTTTGACAGAATCTCCACCAGGAATCTAACACGGTTCGCCTACGTGGGAGACGAATGGTCTGAACACCGCACAACCGAGGCCCTTTGTTTATTAGTG
>NQII01002538.1:322057-342712 GCA_002778355.1 Clitarchus hookeri | reverse complement strand
TGTCCGTACGCCACTATAAAACTTTTCAGAAGTGGGAATCTTGCGGGACAATGCCGCAGGTTAGCAGGTTTTCTTGGGGATCTCCTGTTCATTCCGGCGCTGCTCCATACCTCAATCACCCTCATCGGCTCTCAAGAACTCGCTGTTAATAGCCGTCCAAATATTTTCGCTCACTTACTATTAAAACTTTGAGTTGCTGTCAACGTAATATTTACGTGGCCTGAATTCTAGCGAGTTTTGCGGGGTTAGCCGTAACGTCGTGACATCCGCATTCTTCGAAGAAACGGGCAAAGAAACATTACTCCACCAACGGATTTCGAAAGTTTCTCTGCACAGTAATATTACACCCGCACCACTCAAAGTGTAAGCTGCAAGTATGGATTGTATATTATTAAACGTAGGAAAGAACATTTGATCGCAACACTTTCAGATGAGCATCATATTGGCAGAGAGAGCCGGCTAGTAAAGAACGTTGTACATTAAAATAAACGTGTCGGATGTCATGTTAACCAATAGGACTTTTGTTAATGAGAAGACAGTGTTGAACAGCAACCGCTGTGAAAGTATATCAAGGAACCATTACATTTGCAAAATAACAACTTTCTGGCCATTTAATTTTTTTTTNGCAACCGCTGTGAAAGTATATCAAGGAACCATTACATTTGCAAAATAACAACTTTCTGGCCATTTAATTTTTTTTTCAAAAATTCATAATATTTATAATACTAAAAAAGGTTTTTTTTTCCTAGTTTAAACTGCAGTAATAGTTTTGTCTTTGGAGAAGGTATTTGTAAAAAAAACTCTGTAGACATGAATAAATAGATGTAGGACATTCATGACAGAGTTATTTTCACGTTTGGTAAGCGAGATCAGCGGCATTTAATAAATATTTGTGCTAAATTTTATNCATTCATGACAGAGTTATTTTCACGTTTGGTAAGCGAGATCAGCGGCATTTAATAAATATTTGTGCTAAATTTTATGTGCATGCTTAAATAATCGTTGATTATTTAGTATTGGATATGTACGCTGCTATATTTTCAATCAATTTTTCTCCGCGCATGAAGCTATGGTTACCATCACAAAACACATAAGCTTATTCGGCTGCCATCATTTAAACCGTAAACATGGCATGTGGAGTAACTTTGGCTCTAAAACCTCCCTGGTGTAGCGGTTGCCCTCAATACGCAGGAGTCGAGATCGCATGTTGTATCCAATGGAGCCCCAGGCCATCACACTCCTAGGTCGAGGATGTCTGGTCGAGCGACATGAATGTACGAAAACAATTAATTGATGACATAACTAACGAACCAATTTTCCTCTACATGGGTGCAAATAATATTTAACGAGGTTCGTAAAAGCTTCGATGGTAGTTGGGCCTTTACATCTCGTTGCGAACAATATCATTATTCATGAAACCAAAAAAAANAAAACAATTAATTGATGACATAACTAACGAACCAATTTTCCTCTACATGGGTGCAAATAATATTTAACGAGGTTCGTAAAAGCTTCGATGGTAGTTGGGCCTTTACATCTCGTTGCGAACAATATCATTATTCATGAAACCAAAAAAAATATTGTTATGATTCAGTAAAGGCGGACAAGCCTCGCGAACTGCAGCGACGCGTCGGTATCCGGGCCAGGGGAAGAATCCAAAACACATTACAACAATAACATTTCAGCAAAGCGCCAGTGGATTTTCCCTCCTGGTGACGCGGTATTTGTGACAATTACGCAACCAAAAACTATATAATACTTGATAACACTTAGTACGGGGTATACCAGTCTGTCTGTTTGTCTGTGGACCCACGCCGAGATGAAGCCATCAAGATGCAGCTTGGCGTGCCGCTCGTCGTCTTCCGACTCAACACTCAGCTTCCGGCGACTGTACCATTCAGGTTAATCATATATTGTAATTGATTAGGACCTTCCTCGCCCATAACTTAATGCACATCATCATAGTTCAATAATACCTACTCTGTCTTCATAATTAACTTCAGTTATTCCCTCATAATAATATAACCATTCCATAGTCCCTAGACACCAGTAAAAATATTAAAAATATAACAATATGCAACAGTAATGAGACAATTGCAAATAGACATCTTCCTTACCCAGGACCCTAACACATGGAACATCGTACCATAAGCTAGCACGTAATCAACTGCATTATGAAGGTCGTATTCTGAGCATCAATTTAAGATGTAATAAGTCTGATGTTTTGAATGAACGGTGTTTTTAACCTAAAATATTGATAGGGCCGTCATTTTGAAAATAAGTGTCTGAGCGACCTAAAACACGTAAGTTTACATGGCCTATTTGGTGGAAACAGCTTGATTGATCTCTTAATTATGACATACAAATTTTACTTTCTTTTTTTGTGCTATATTACACAAAATTGTTGTAAAAAAAAGGTTTTGAACTTGATGCATCTAATAGATACTGCCAGCATAAAATGTATGGTTGAATTTTGTCTAATAGATACGACAAACTTATTAAAATATTTATATGACAGCCATTTTTAAAATTAATGTTTGACTCCACTTAAATCATGTAAAATTACATGACCTTTTGTAGTACTAATGGTGTGCCAAATTTGGTGGAAATTAGTTTAATTGTTCCGGAAATACGGTAAAATGTTCAATTTTCTCACTTGGCAAAATAATGGTTTAATTTTTTTTATAAATTAACAGATATAAGTACGAATCTAACTTATTTATATTAACGTCATTAAAAAAAATACATTTCGCACTTAAAACATGTTTACACACCATACTCTAGCAATACTTGAGATTAAATTCAGTTTTAATCGGTTGATTGGTACTCTTTATATGGCATAAAACACATTTTTTTAATGGGACGATCTTAATAATTGGAGGACTAAGAGGTTGTAATAGATAGAGTATACAAAGTTGAGTTAAAATAAGTTACAATGTTTCGTAGATTATGCACACTAAACTAAAGTGTTATTACAGATGCCATTCAGAAAATTAGTGTCTGCCATACCTAAAACACACAAATTGATATGGCTTACCATAATACAACGTTTTAGACCAATTTTGCGGGAATCTGTTAATTGTTTCCCTGAGATATTACTTAAAAATTTAATTTTTCATGTTATACTACTTTAAAAAATGGCGAGAAAAATGTTTTTCTATTGCTAATTTCATTTTTATAATAGATACACCCAGCAAACAACATTAGTTTTAAATTTGTTTCGAAGTTTTGTGGATACAACAAACTGAAGTAAAATGTTAAAATTGTCATAATATTGAAAATTAAGGGTCTGAACCACTTAAAACATAACTTACATGGCCAGTCATAAGGCTACTTGTTTGCCATAGTTAGTAAGAATTTATTGGTTTTCACCAAAGATATGATAACCTTTTTATTTGTCATGTGATATTATCTTACAAAATGGCAGACAAAAGAGACTTTGTGTGGACACATTTGATGGTTGTAATATAAATAGACCGTACACAAAGTTAAATTAGAATTAATAACTTGGTTTCAACGATATCTCATACTAAGCTGGTTGCTGAGTAACAGAGTGTGTTATCAGCTTAATAAAAATATCTTTATTTTCACAATTTTTCCAGCCATTTCTAAGGTTTTCCACTGACACTGGTTTTAGAGCCTAGAAAACGTTCTCTGTTTGGTGGAGGTAAAATTTCAAGGTATTACAACTTGCTACAACACGAAATACCGAAAACAACACCAACACCAGACACCACCCGCGAGTTGAAATGATTTCAGGACCAACCATTAACACTAACTACCAACCGGGAATTGTGCTATCTCACATATATCAAGCTATCCAACAGCCACCAACAGCGGCCACCAACAGCAACCACCAACACCAACCACTATTATGCCAGGAGCTGAACTGTGTTGCTCCAAAGTCATTGGGGCTGCGGTGGTAGAGTGATTAGACTACTCGCCTCTCACCTAGAGGGACCGGGTTAGATTCCCGGCAGGTTAATTGCCGGATTTTCGCACGTGAGAATCGTGCCGGACGATGCCGCTGGTCGGCGAGTTTTCTCGGGGATCTCCCGTTTCCCCCACCCTTTCATTCCGGCGCTGCTCCATTCTAACCCCGATTCACCCTCGCCGGCTCCCAACACCTCGATGTTAAGAGCCGCTCGAATTTCTCCACTCACTCACACTCCAAGAGTCGGTAATTTGACGTTCGATGTTCAGTTTCGCGATGACGTAAAACCCTGCGTCGTGCCAGTTCGTGACTTTTGCAGGACGTAATGCGACGCTGTGCTTTGTCATCTAACAAATCCGGAGCCATGTTGCCAAGCGCCAGGTCTACACTATCTCCCCTTCTCTCTCTCTCTCTCTTTGAATCTCACGCCTTCTAATTAGAGCGCAGTTGGCGCCAATGAAGGGCCCCTGACTTGCACACCCTCTCTCTATGGCCTCGTGCAGTGTGGGGTTGCTTGCGTCTCTCCGCCCTCCTCTCGTTAGTCGCCAAAGGGGAGAAATGAGTCACGTGAGACGGTCGCGGAATCCAACATCCAAATTCGCGCCTTTGCTCTCCGACTATCCCGTGCGTTCTCGATGCAGTCCTGTGGTTACGTTCCCAGCCCCAGCTCCAGAGTCCTGGCAGTAGCTAACGTGTCGCATATTAGAACATCCCTCTTTGCACAATGTGTCCTTAAGGATGTTCACGAAGTAAAAATTATTTTCTACACTTTTAGCATTTTTTTTTTTCGTTGTATGGAAAACCGAAAATAAAATTGAAGTAAACGACATTTTAATAAAGAATAAAATTAATTACATGAATTTTAAAATTATATATTATTCCGCGTCAGGTTACAGCTCAAAATAGTTGTTCATGTTATAAAAGTGCAAAGAAGAATATTTGTTTCAAAATTGCTTTGCAATTCTCCCAATTTTTCAGTTTTAACTTTTGAGATAAAATTTAAAGTCAAAAATTGCTAAAAGTTAAACTTTTATTGCAAGTGAACTAAGTGTAAGATAGAATGAAACGAAACTTAGAGTTCAAATAAGATCTGAGATTTGTACGAATCATGGTTTTAGCTTAAGATGTTCATTTTACGCAAAAATAAATCAATTTTTAAAATAGTTATGATGTATTTTTATTAAGTAATAATCTTTATCAGGACACGAAACTATAAAATATCCTCAAAACCTAGACAGGCATATTTGGCTCTCTAACAGTTTCAAGGCTGTTATTTTATTGCTTGTTTGAATTAATTTTCTTACTCATTTTTTTGGGAGAGCATATTTAAAAGTTTATTTATACTAGGAGTGTTCCGAAAGTTCATAGGCTGACCACACTGTGCCGATACTATAGATGCGAGTCTGTGACAGACTGTAGTGAATACGCAATTGATAAACTCTTTTTTGGCGCAGGAAAACCGAGTAAATTGCAAGACTTCGTTTTGGGTAGTATTAGTTTCCTGGGAATTGTTTTGCACGCCAACTATTTATTTTGCAAGTGAAACACTCATAATTAACTTTTCAGTTAAACTGACTACTTCTCTGTTTTGCAACAATTAAAAAATAATAATTTAATTCAACTTGTCATTTTTCTTGCCACGCATTCTTATCATGCACTATAAAATACACTAGCATTTGTGAAAAATGCAACACCAAGAAGGATACATGTGATTGAAATGAACTTTATACCTCACATTAGGTACATTACAATACACATTTGATTAGGTTTACAGAACTGTGCATGATTTCTGTCCTTGAGAATTCAATATGGTCTAAAGCCCCAACTTGCTGCAATCAGAGCCCCTAAACGCCTTGGCAAAGAATCAAAGAGGACCTGGATATGTTCTTGGGAAATCTCCCTCCGTGCGGTTCAAATGCGAGTCCACAAAGCATGAACAGGGGTTTTTGGAGGTCCGTGATGAACAATTCGCCAACCAACCATATCCCAGAAATTTTCGATGGGCAAAATGTCAGACGAACGTGCAGGTCATGGGACACATGGTGCCCGTCGTTCATCGAAGAAGGCTTGCACATTCTTCGCCACATGTGATTGGGCATTTTCCTGCTGAAATATGGCATCAGGAGTTGCCTGAAGGAGGGGCAGTACCTCAGGCTCTTAAACCTCTCTGATGTAGCAGTTGCTATTCATATTCCCCTCGATACGTAGGAGTCGAGATCGCACATTGTATCCAATGGCGCCCCAAACAATCACACTTGGCGTTTGTCCGCTATGCCGCTCCACAGTGCATGATGCAAGATTGATGTCACCACGGTAGTGTCTAACACGTATGCAGCCATCGCTGTAGGACAGGTTAAACGGGACTCGTCCGAAAACACTATTTTGCCACTCAGCACGCCTGCGACGGCGTTTCACGTGCGCATTGTAGTCTGAGGCGTTTGTGGTTTCTAGACAATGGAAGCCGACGCAATGACAGTGTGCCACCAGTCCAGCCCACAGCAGACGGCGTCGAACCGTCGACGCAGACAGGTTCACACACGTTGCAGTGCTCCAGTGTCGAGCCAACACTGTGGACGAGACTGTACAGTCTTATATGGCCATGTGGACTAGATGGCGGACATTCCGTGCTGTAGTCACATTGTGGGGTTCGGTACCCGCTCATCACTGCGTACGACCCTATTATATCCACTGGTTCCACACACGCATCACTGTCGTAGCAGCATACCCCGTACGAGCCGAAATCTCAAGGTATGAACAGCCCGTTCGAACTCACTCACATTCTGATATGGCGCCCTTTGACGTCGACGAAGCACGCTGGCACTTGATTTCACTTTATTTGACGTCTCTTCACTGACTGAGCTTGGCGTAATACTCACCTTTCCAATCACACAAGCCAGGGCACTGCTGGACATATGTGTAAGCTCTCTATGTGCAATCGTAATCACTCATTGCTGGTACACAGTTCTGCACGTCCTCCGAGTTCGGATCCATTAGGATCATTCTTTTTGGGTGTTGCAATTTTCACAAACAATAGTGTATATGTAGTAACGTATTGCCGCACTATCACAAACACTTACATACGTGGCACATTAAATTATTGAGTTCAAGCAAAAATATTCTATAGTCTTACCATTATCTGTACCAGTCCTACAAGCGACATATTCAATTTAACCAGAAATATTCTCGCAATAACTGCTTTCAGTTTTGTGCTGTACACCTGGTGCACTCGGCAAAAAAAAAAAATCAATCATTCACAACCAATTAGAAATTCTTTCTAAATAAAAGGCATTCAAAGTCAATAATTTCGCTTACCGGAACTTGTTTTTTTAAAACAGCAGTCGTGCCTCTGGTACATGCAGTTAAATTCAACAAAAGCCCATGAATTTTAAACAAGTTATAATCGATACCGTGTTACAAACATGTATATTATACATACATATATAATATACTATATCAATATAATATATAATATACTTATACATAAGAATATTATATATATAATACGACGTTTGGATTCAGCTAAATCTTTACTGAAATCACAGAAGCCTGAGCATATTGCAATTTCTTCCAAATCCGTCGAATATTCATCTGCTTTAAGGCTTTCGCCTACCTGGAGCTTTTCTCCCGTATTTGAGGCCGATAAGCGCGAGAGCGATAAGGGCGATACTGCCACGTGCATCAGGTGCGCCATCGCCGCTAAGCGCAACGCACTGCACTGACGTGCAGTGTGTTCTAGTCGCACTGCGTGTACCTGTGGGACATTCAGCGGTCACCCAATTATTTTATTGGTGGAAAGTCTGTAGGAAGATTCAGTGCAGGGCGCTTGAGTAGTTTTGTATGTATCTGATGTGTATATTTCGAGCTACAGCGCTTTGAAAAACCTGTTTTTAGCCGTTTTGAAGTACTCTAAAATGGTGTTGAAGAAATGCCCTGAGACTGGGCCACAAAACTGATTGATTATGTTTCACGTTTATCACTCACTTAGTGATTAGTAATTGTATACATACTTTAAAATATCAAAGCCATATGTTACGACATTTCCCTTTTGCAATATTTTTCTTGTGGTACCTGATATGTATATATTTTGCCTACTTTTTTTCGAGCTTTTGCTTGTAATAGTAGCTACAAATATTCTCCTGAGTACAGCTAGGAAGAGACTATTTATGCTAGCAAGTAAATCGGGCGACTAATTATTATTAAGTTTAAAACTAAGAACAGCACACATGTACGAATGGGTTAGACGGTGTTCGGACCTGCAATTTAACGATCCTTAGATACTGCCTTGCATACCGCCTTAGCAAACGTAACACGCATGTTTCTGAAAACTCAATAAACAATAGTTAATCAGATATCATACATGACATTTATCTGGTAAGTACTTTTCCGACGTTTCTCTGTACGTAACAAATATCTGCGAGGAAAATTTATAAAACCATTTGTTTTAGAGGCCTAATGAATACCTCCGACACAAAAGGAGATAACCCACGAAAGGTTTGCATGGGTTCAGGATGTCATTATTCATGCAACCAGAAATGCTACAGTCCTCATTTTGTTTGAACTCTGGCATTTCCAGTCATACACCAAATTACCCTCGCTACTGACATGTGACAGGTATCCGCAGAAAGATTAATTAATAGAGCAACACATCCCCTTGGCTGCGTCACTCCACAAATACACGTTTCCGTTATTCAGTGCGGTTCTACAGCTATTCAGTTTACTGTGTATTTTGTGGGTCGTAAGTATACTTCCAAACTAAAACGGCGACTGTTACAAATATTCTGTAAATTTCCATGTATTACGTACTTTAAAATCTTGTGAGGTCACCGTTGTTTTGATTTTATGTGATCTAACTCCGGATAAGTAAGGTAGGGTTCTCACCTGACTTTACTCAGAAAAAATAATTACCGCATTATTATTTACTCATTCAATCTGAAAACGTGTATGGACTTGTAAATTAATTTTTATTTTTTTAAGTGTTGAATAACTTAATGATTAGGGCAAACGGCTAATTACTACACTCTAAATTCTCTAATCAGTGAAAAAAAACTGATTCACAGCCAAGTTCAACTACAAGAATCAAAGACAATTGCTCCACTTAGAATCTGTGGAAAACCACTGTTTGTTTCAGGGAAAGAATTTCGTTGATTGAGAAATGGTCACAACAAGCTAACTGCATGTGGAGGGATTCAATTAATTTTTTTATTGAATTCAGCCAAATCATTATGATAAATCAATGTAGTTCTGGCAGTCGCTTTTTAAGTGCAACTGATCGTTATTTGAAAAGGTAAAAAAAATACCCAGGACATGAACCCACATTACCACTTATCACCTCACCAATTGAGTTACCAAGCCGGTGTTAACCAAGGGGGAGGGGGATACGTAGATGTAAAGTTTATACAATTTGTTTTCACTTTTGGATAAATTATTAACATCAGGATTGTTGATTCAAATAGTACGTATGAATGCACTCACTTTACCACATTCCATGCAGTTTAAAGTTTAAAACTTCAAACTGAACGATGTAATAGTTACGTGAAAACGAAATTAATGACGAAAAACGAAGTAAAATACTGAATGCTCGTGTTAGATCGTAAAAATTGTATTATTATAAAAGAACAGAACAGTCATTAAGAAACTTTTTTATGGGTTTTATTAGTTTATGGGTTGTTATTTCATTATATACAACTTGTTTAACTGATCCACCAGTCAAAAAACCAATCACTGAAAATCAGAGAATGAAATATTTAATGAATAAGTGAAAAATGTCACTGATTCAATCAGTCAAGCAGAACTGGGTTTTTTCCTCCTTAATTCATCAGTGAAATTGACTGAAATAACCATTAAATAAATTAGGTGCTGTTAAGTGATTTAAACACTGAAATTATCACTGATTCAGATTTAGAAAGTAGGACAGTTGGTTAACAAGCAAGTGTTAAATGTGACATGTTAAATAAATGAAGGAAAATGGGCCCATTTTGACTAAAGTTCTAGACAAAGTGTATGGAAGTAGCTGTTTGGTAAATGAGACATTCAACACTGATTTAAAAAGTGATATTGTCACTAACTTAGGTTCGCAGTGATAAGTAATTCATTATTTTCCCAATAACTTATTTCATTTAATACACCCAGTTTAATTGATCTATCAGTAAAAAGTAAATCATTGAAAAATAACGAATGAAATGATAGGTGAATCAGCGCAAAATTTCACTGAATCAATAAGTGAAGGAAAGCGGACAATTTTTTAATTAATTCGTCAGTTGAGTTGACTGAAGTGACTATTGAGTAAGTTTGGCTCTATTAACCGGTTAAATCCTAGATAAGTTCTCTCATATTTAGATTCATAGTGCACTACACTCCGAGTGTATTACGCGCACCTCACCTTACCCATCCAAGGTTATAGAGTACATATTTGGATTTTTGCGTGCAAAACTGAATTACGCAACCGCCGCATTGATCCGCATAGATTTCCGACCGTAGAAAAATAGAATGGATCGCACTATCCACAACGAATTACTCAAGCTATTTCAACGACACAGTGGAAGGCTTTGGAATAAGAGAGGCTAAGAGTCGCAGTTTTGTAATAAGCAATGTGTGTTTAAACACTTGTACATCGAATTAGTGCGTAAGGGCCAATAAGCGTCATTATGCGTATTATTCTCCCATCGTTGAAGGCTGTTCACGGTATACTGAGCACTTTCTAAAACCCTGCTTAAGATCTACTTGTTTGCTCATTGTGTATACTTCCACCATGTGAGGGGCCACGGTGGCTGAGTGGTTAGGCTGCTCGCCTACCACCAAGGCGAACCGGACTCGATCCCCGGCCGGGTCACTCCCGGATTTTCGTAAGTGGGGATCGTGCCGGACNCTACCACCAAGGCGAACCGGACTCGATCCCCGGCCGGGTCACTCCCGGATTTTCGTAAGTGGGGATCGTGCCGGACTATGCCGCTGGCCGGCGGTTTTTCTCGGGGATTTTCCGTTTCCCCCGCTACATAATTCCGGTCCTCCTCCATACTCACCTTGCTTCACCTTCGTTGGCTCTCAAGATATCGATGTCAAGAGCCGCCCAAATCTCTTCACTCTTCGCTCATCCTACCATGTGTAAAGCCAANTGGCTCTCAAGATATCGATGTCAAGAGCCGCCCAAATCTCTTCACTCTTCGCTCATCCTACCATGTGTAAAGCCAACATTGTCATGGACCTGATCACTTTATTCATACGTCAGTCAAGTGCAAATGTAAAATTGTTACAAGAGTAATTACTTTTACAAATTTTCTAATTCTTACACTTATAGGCATTAAAAATACTGAAAGAGAAACAAATAATTTGCGTTTTCACTAATGTTTACCCTAAACTCTTAGTTCAACGTNGGCATTAAAAATACTGAAAGAGAAACAAATAATTTGCGTTTTCACTAATGTTTACCCTAAACTCTTAGTTCAACGTTAAGACATAGAACTACTTTCTCTCCATCGTTATAAATTTAACTGAGTGCATGAAATCTATTTAGCTGTTAAAACGCACTCAGGTATGGGCAGTGACATTTTTCAAAGATTGATTCCAAAAGTGCTCATACAATTGTTAACAGCCTATACGTAAGTTAAGATCAGTTTCATGCTGATTTCTCACATGACATCATCACAACGATGGGGAAAAAAATTGAAAATATGGCAAATATAAACGCAATAAAGTAAAACGCTATGGTACGCTATAGAAAATGCAATGAGACAATTGTATATCAATAACATATAACTGATGTGCAAACGATGCCCACGGCCGAGAAAACAAGGGAAATGTTGTTTTCATTTGTCTGTTGTACCCTGTAAGTTGAGATACTACGTTAATTTCAAATCATTTCTAAACATCAGTAATTATTTCAAAGCATTATTCGTAATGTGGAAATTTTTTTCGCATTTATGATATATTTTTATGCCCTAGTATTACTTAATGATATGGTATAAACAATCAAGTAAAATGACATGTACATCAAGTGCATTTAAATTCTCTATTTTCCTTCTACAGTTTTGTTTTTGCCTTCCTAAATTCAAACGACTTAGTTTACGCAGTCACGATATATTTTTAAGTAAGCTTCAAACTATATTAATAAAATGATTTCATTTCCATTCGTTTCTCTAAAACTATTAATTGTTTGTTAAACATGGTAAAAATATAGTCGTTTGGGAATGCCAGTAGCCAAATATGTAGAGGTTTTTTTCCCCTGGATATTAGTTAACGCTCTGCCGTTTATAAATACAGGATGAATCACGACGAGTTGCGGCCACTCACGGGGTCTATTCCTTACATCATTTGGAGCAAAATATGTCATATAAATGTGGGTCCCATTCCCAATATTTACAGAGTGTTTCGAAACATTTGAAAAATGACGAATAAAATAATATCACTTTCAGAAGTATATACAGTGATGTATTATGAGACCGTATTGTTGACAGTTGAGCATCACAATTGCGTCTAATAAGCTCACAAAATGTTTTAAAAAATGTTTCCGTCTACTTCCATACACTTGACCGCACTCTTATGAACCTCACGTGTGTTGCTCTACGTAGCTGCACACGGCTGTCTTTGATTTCTGTAGCGGCATGCATGATATGCGCAAGTGGTTCCTCACGTGTTTGTGCAGTCATTTTGTAAACAATATCCTTCATCCATCCCCATACGCAATAATCTAGTGGTGATAGATCTGGCAATCGAGGTGGCCAGGGGTGAAAACCGCCTCGTCCTATCTATCTCTCAGGGAAATGAACATTTAAGTGTTCAACCACAGCACGGTGGAAGTGAGGAGGTACACCATCATGCTGGGAGATCATACGACGTCTCACTGCTAACGGAATATCCTCAAGTAACAGCGGCAATTCTTCTTGCAAAAATTGCAGATACACCACACCAGTCAAGAGTCCCGGGAGATTGAATGACCCAATCAGCTGATCGTGTAGGACGCCACCACACACATTGATGTTGAAACGGTGTTGAGAACTCCTTCCTACTGTAGGGTGGGTATGCTGATTGTCTAATTCCTCTGTTAATATTGGGAATAGGGCCCACGTTTATATGACATGTTTTGCTCAAAATTATGAAAGGAATAGACCCTGTGAGAGGCGGTAACTCCTCGTGAATCAACCTGTATATTGGTCATAAAAATATTTGAAAGTCATAAGCTATATTTAATTGTATAAAACCGAAACTCTTTAAACTATGTACTTGAAGTAAAGAGCGTTTATTAATTATTCATTAAAATATAGTTATTTAATTTTGCTTCTTGTATCACCACGATTGAAAAATACCGGCGGCAAGAAGTGTTGTAACTAATAGATTCATAATGAAAATATGAGAAATAAATACACAACCACTTAGCGCATTACACTTTTCACTATTCTCTTCCCTCAATACAATGATATTCAAAAAATTAATAGCATCCTTTGTTTAATTGCAATAATTTAGAGAACTACAAGTACCAAATGATAATACATTTCAGTGATTGTTCACTCAAGTGGCGAATACTTCATAGACCTATGCTTAAAGTGAATGTTATCTATCGATGATGCAAACCACTGACTCAGGCATAAAACATACATTCGTGATCATTCTTAACTTGACTATTGTTTTTATCCTTCATTGTAATATGAAAAGTTGTTTACAACGAAGATAAAGGTATCACTGTTTGTATTGTTCTGTGTTGGAAGCCCTCAATTTATTTACTCAGTTTGGTATTGCACAAATTCCGTGATCTTTGTGTTGGCAACACATTGAATTACGAGATACTGCACTTTTTCTGCACAACACCACCAGCCTTCAGTGATCCATTATAAGAATTGAACTCGACCCCTCGAGTATATATTTATTGCTGATTGAAAGTTTCAGCAAGGCCGTGACAATTGAATGATAACGTAAACGCCTTTATGAAGCAGTTTTCAAATAGTTTATGTAAATATCATAGAATTTCATAAATAAAAAGCAACTTGTTTACGGTTTTAAGCGTAAAAAAATGTGATGACAACTTTCAACGTGAATTATTTTTTAAATCTTATATTTTCCTGATAATGTAAGGGGACAACGCGCCGCTTTCGTGCGCGCTTTCTTTAATAATATTTGGCATGAGAACTATTTATTACTAAGTATTACCATCACACCTATTTCACCCTGTTTTATTCTAATTAATAAATATCCTAATTTATATATAAAACATAGGCAAAATTGTAATTTAACAAAACATAAGATACTCTCATGCTAATAGAAATTTAAAACACTTGTAAAAGATGACATGTTTAGGAAACAACCTAATACGTCGTACATGGGGTGATTTTTCAAAGGCTAGATTAAAAGTGTGAAGATACCGCGAATAGGTTATACCTCGCCAGATAACACAGTGGTAACCACTGGACTCTCATTCGAGAGGGCCTGGGTTCGTATCACGGTCCATCCATCCTGATTTTGGATCCCCGTGTTTTCTCTGAATCACTCAAGGGGCCGCGGTGGCTGAGCGGTAAGACCGCTCGCCTCCCACCAAGGCGAACCGGACTCAATCACCGGCCCAGTCTTTCCTGGATTTTCACAAGTGGGAAACGTACGGCGTGTTTCCTCGGGGATCTCCCGTTTCCCCCCACTCTAGCATTCCGGCGCTGCTCAAATCTCGCCTCATTTCACCCTCGTTGGCTCTCAAGACCTCGCTGTCAAGAGCCGCCCAAATCTTCCAACTCAACTCGGAGTCACTCCATGCGAATGCTGGGATGACTCCTCACTACAGATAATGGCAGAATCCTTACCCGGTTCTGCTTCTCCGAGTACCTTCTACGTATCTAATAATCTCGCTGTTGAAGAGAAGTTAAGTCCTTCCTACCTAATACAGCCGTCTTTTTTTGAGTTTGGCTACTGGTGTAGTACGAGCCGTAAGTGCGTGTCTGAGACACATTAACCAGGTAGACTTATTCCATCAATCAATACCGGTGTGGCATGTCACGTGCNAGTAAGTGCGTGTCTGAGACACATTAACCAGGTAGACTTATTCCATCAATCAATACCGGTGTGGCATGTCACGTGCATTGTGGCAGAGTTATGAAGTGAATATAGCTGAGTTGCTCGTGTTATCTCGGATAAAATATTTTTGAGAAACCACAATACCAACTATTACACTAATACACTGTTTACTAGCAATACGCAAGAACTACTTTTCAATTAACCATAAACCGTTTAAAGAAAAATAATTATTTTTTTTATTCACTATGGAAATATTAAGTAAAATTCTAAGAAATACTTTGTTGCTAACACAATATTTTCCCATTGCAGTGTGAAATGGTCTTCAACAAAACATATTCAGACACTAATATATTGATTTACTACGTAAAAACAACAATGTTTTGAAATTTACATACCGGTATCACAACCGTAATTTGAATGTTTTTAAGTCACATAAAAATAAATCGTTCAGAAAAAATAGAACAAAGAAAATTGGAAAGCATAATATTTGCCTATTGTAAAAATATTCCTCAGTTATTTTTTATGCATAACTATATCTGGTTTGTCGTATTCCAATGAATGAGCCTTACGAATTAAATTATTTTATTCCTTCAGGCGGGAAAAATTAATAGTATAGTTGGAAATCAACAAAGAATCATTTTAACANTATGCATAACTATATCTGGTTTGTCGTATTCCAATGAATGAGCCTTAAGAATTAAATTATTTTATTCCTTCAGGCGGGAAAAATTAATAGTATAGTTGGAAATCAACAAAGAATCATTTTAACACGGAATCAGAAAAATTTATGTGCCGAAAATATTTTAAGCTGCGGTATAAATTATTATATACGTATATATATGTATAAATATATGCGTATAAATATAAACGTGTAAATATATACGTGTTAATATATACGTGTATATATGTATACACACACTCTTAAACTGTACAAGATAGGACTTAACTACAGTACTATCTCGGACATACACCTACGCCATTGCAAAAACGTAGCTGTAAGTCATAGTAAACCGCTTCCAGTGCCTACTTAGAGCACTTTGTTGCAGTGGTGCACGTCTAAATTAATTGTTCAGGTAATCACTCGATCCCTTCACAAGAAGCATAAAAAGAAATTGGGGTTGGTCAAATACACAAAAATATAAAACATTGGGAGTAAATGTTTTCGGTATTCACAAAACAATCAAGTGAGAGTACAGCATAGTTGTCTGTTGTCAGAAGTGTAAACGTCGCGTCGGTTGGAACGGTTTATGAAACTGCCGAAACCCATCATCATAAATAAGGAAAACTAGTTAAATAAGTGCGCTACATAGCAAAATAAACCTCGCCTGTTGGTTCGTCTCTGGAATGGAACCCAGAACAATAAATTGCAATGAAATTAGATCATTAACATGGAACATCGGTAGAATGCAGTGGTAACGGAGAAACTGCAGCATCCCGAGAATATCCAGAGGCAAATAGTTCGGACTCGTATCCTTACCGGGGATCGAACTCAGATCACTATGATGGGAGGTCAGCGTGCTAATCCCATTACTACCCATCACATTTCAATGACGTATAAAAATTTTTGTTGATCTACTTGTCGTAAATTATTTTGAATAATTCTGCATTGGCTTGCAAGCTTAATCTCTAAGGAAGATGGGTAGTAACAAATTTCGTTAACTTGTTTTAGGTACAAAAACCTATGAAACCTTACACATCAAATATGTATAACTTCTGGTAAATAAAAGAAATGTATCCCATATATACTCCTTATTCCTTCATAAGTTTCACAAAAGTTACTATTCTTAAACCATTACTCGTTAAAGATGTTTGTAGTCGATGTAAAAAATCGTGTTTAAATTGACACACAAAAAAATTGTTATAAAATAATAATATTCACTTTTTTCATGAAATATTTTATTACAACAGAAGCCATCTTTTTGTTTTCACTAAATTAGATTTCTTAACTACAAAATTATATTAATCAACACGCAAAACACCGCAGGTTGTATTTTAAGAAAAAATTTTTTTGTGACTAGGAATTATGTTTTGAGGCGGTTTCAAACAGTGCCAGTTACGACAGAAACCATATAAAATGGCATGGTTTACTATTAAAAGTGCAATGGTTTATATTATGAAAGATCCCATTTGATTTAATATCTCTGTAAAGGAACAGTCTTGATCGAGTTTTTCTTGCTGTCAAGTTGGTGGAGCTGACTTTGCTTATCTTACCCGCCGGGTAACGAAGGAATCTCTCCACCGCAAGACATTTCACAAGTTTCGCATTTCAAATTCTGAGATAGAGTTTTAATGATTACGTGGCGTCCATTTCCGTATTAAAACCAGAATTTTGGATTGTAGACGAGAAGAAAGTTCGCAAAGTTTATCAATTAAAAATAATTACTTCCTAGGGTAGAATGTTAGCCATGATCCCAATTGAAAATTCAAATAATGTAATATTGCCGGCTAATAATTTCCAGACAATAATTTAAGTAGAAAAATATTATAATTTTAAATAAAAACTTTGTTTGCATAATAAAATGTTTATTTTATTAAATGTGCTTGGCCTGCTTAAGAATTTATGATTTAAGTAACTGGAAAAGTTCGTACTACGTAAAACCACACAGGCTTTGTGCTGGAATATGAATAAAAAAATCTTTTGGATAAATATAATAATGATAATAAAACTTCTGTATTTTCGTTGCGAAGGTAAGGCATTATCGCCTTCTCTTTCAACAAACCACTTTACAAAATAAAATATAACGCTTATTTTTTGAAAAGGAAAAAAATTAAAAATTTAACAAAACTTACAATTAGAAAGCAGCTTATACGAAATATATAAAGGCAACATACATAAAATAAAAATAAGCTAAATAGTGAACTTACGCGATTTCTATTTTGATGTATGTTTTATGCGTGTATGTTTTATGCGTGTATGTGTATATGCATACACATACACGCATACACAAAACCACATACTATTTTCACATACATATAATTGTATTATTTATAAAAATAAACTACAAGATATAATCTATTAGCAAAAATTCTAAAACTGCAATTTAGTTCGAGGGGTTCTGAAGGAAAGAAAATCACAGCAAATAAGGATTTAAATACGGGAGAAAAGGTAAAAAAAAATTACTTAATAAAATACATTTTATGTTTGCTACTTCTCAAATTGTAGCAATTTGAGATGAAGCAAACATCGCCATAATCAGAAACATCACTACAGTCGCGTGAAGCAGAAAGCAAATTAGTTACATATATTATAAAAGAAGAACCTCCACAACAAATATTGTTTATATCAAACCCATAGGTAAGCGATTACAGAGTTTGGTTATGGTGACGATGAAAGATGAAGCGAAAAATGAGTTGTGTTTTGGTACTAGAAGCATGATCGAAAGAACGAGTGTTTGAAGTATTAGGCGGTAAGAAATGAAACTAAATGTACCTAGGACATCCTGTTAAAAATAATTTCCTTAACAAGCAGATCTTGTTGAATGATAGGCGATTTTTTAAATCAAGCCATTAGAGAGTATGTCTTGTATTTTGTGATATGGTCTTCCCTTTTAATATTAAAAATAAGACGTACACAGTCGTTTCATATTAGCTGAAGTCTCTGAGCTATATCTCCATGCAGGTCACTGAAGACTATATCAGAATAATCAAGGCGTGAAATTATTAATGATTTTGTTAAAGTATTCATCAATTTCGGGGGAAAATTTCTTTAAGCCTTCCTAATGAATGTAAATTGACATTTGTTTTTCTACATGTGTAAGTGACATTTTCTCTCCATGTTACAGTTTCCCTTAATTTTACACCTATGTTCTTTACGGACTTTAATAGAGGAATCGGCTCGTCATCCAGTAAGAATATGATATTAGGAGCGTTAGTGACGTTTAATGATAAGAGTAGTTTCTTGGATACAATTATAATGCTCTGGGATTTCTTAGGTTTAATAGAAGCCCGTGCTTTATTGACCATTCTAAGATGTTTGACAATTCATGGTTAATTGTGTCAATTGTTGACGTAATATTACCGGGATGAGCTGGCAGGTATATAAGGACGTCTTCTGCATAAAGATGGTATTTACAACGTTTTAGTAGCTGAGAGAGGTCATTAATAAAAATATAAAATAGTAGGGGTTCCAGAACAGAGCCCTGGTGAACTCAAATTTTAACTGTGTGCCAAGCGGATTGTTGTTCTTCGCAGACAACTCTCTGATAACGGCAACATATTTAACTTTTAATCAATTCTTACAATATTTCGGAGAAACTAAAATATGATTTAAGCTTTGCAAGTAATAAATGATGGTCAACGGAATAAAATCATCCTCAGATAAAACTTTCGGGATCTAGTCATCTACTTCCGAACGTGAGTCAGGAGTACTAACCACGTGACCAAACTAGCTCGAGATGTGCAAATGTTACGTCTGAAGAAATTTATTTTTTTTCTAGTGTGCTGTCATAAAATTGTTCAGTGTTAATTGATTACTTTCGAAAGTTCTCCTAAGATCTAATATTCTACGCATTGTTAATGCTTAAGGCGATTTGGCAATCTAAATACCCATTAATGTAGCCATTCCCATGCTAATGACCGTTACCATAGCAAACATTCTCCGCTACAATTAACTGAATGTAACTGGATGTTTTCTTTTATCGTCCCAGTAGCATTTGATTTCCCAATTAAAAGTTTTGCAAGTCGTTACTTGGGTATTCATCCGTGTAATTTGGTCAACATATCACATGTGTTATTATCCCCCCCCCCCTTTTTTATGCAGGCATCTCGCAAGTAAGTCGTGATGGATACAGAATTACTGGAGATTACGCAACCAATGAGCAAACGAAACAAATAAGAGCATGGAAATGTAAATAGTCGTTAAGGTCTACGTTNCGAAACAAATAAGAGCATGGAAATGTAAATAGTCGTTAAGGTCTACGTTTCCTGACCGGACATGTATTACGGTTCGTGGAAGTGAATTCGACGTGTGTAGTAGTAGTAAGAGTGGATTCTGATCAGTTACACTGAGAAAAAGGTTTTTCTGGGGCAATGAATTATTTATTTGTTCTTATTTGCTCGCCCCAAACAACAAAATTGGGTTGTTGCAACTAAGTATTTGTTTGGCTCTACGTGCATTGAACAGTTTCGGTTAATATAAGAAAAATTTGAAGCTGGACTGAGATTCGAAATTAGATCATTTGCGCCCAACCACAATGCATTAACTTGGCTACTACTGAAATCGAAATGTCTTAAAATAAAAAACGTTCAGAATACTGGACAACGTGGGCAAATAAATATTTCAAGTTATACATTTTAATTTTCTTACTTCTTGTTAAAGTTGTTTACATAGGATATCTATGACATTATTCAGCATAGCTCAATGCATTATAAAAAACCGTTACTATTCTAATTGTCACAAAATTAGAATATCTGGAGGTGTATTAGTGGGCAGACAAATATTTACATTTAAGTCAACAAAATGTTTTGTTGAGAGTCTAATTTATTTTGGCTTAAAACACATATTGTGTTAATTCAATCGTGTATTTTTTTAGACAAACAAAATTAATTTCGTTGCTTTTCAAGTTATGTTTACTTAACAAAATATTTTGTTGGGAAAACTAAACATATTTTGGACCCTTTAAAAACTATTATTTTGTTGGACGTTATCTCAGTGTGCCGTCAACTTAAACGAGAGCTTGCCCATCTGTGGGTCTGTTCAATATATCCACTAAGGTCAGGGGAATTTTTTTTTT
>NQII01002538.1:210381-321956 GCA_002778355.1 Clitarchus hookeri | reverse complement strand
CCCCCCCACCTCCCCAGAATTTGTTATGTTCCATCGTGTCCCTTATTTGACTTGTCCAATATATTTGTACAGCCATGTGTTGGGAAAAAGATCTTACAGGCGCAATGAAACAAACAAACGCATCTCTTTTTTTCTTTCTTTCTAAAAGTTAGTAATTCTTTTAAAAATACCCATTAAGGTATTCGGGGAGAATCCTCGCGGAAGTGCAAGGTGGTGAATGCTTACAATACGACTCACCCCGTCCTCGTTGTTTACCAACTAGCTAACACAACGGNGTGAATGCTTACAATACGACTCACCCCGTCCTCGTTGTTTACCAACTAGCTAACACAACGGAAATATAAAATCACTTAAGGACTTAACTATGAAATATTAAGTGTATTTCTGGCGGACGTTCTTTAAATTTACAGAAATGTGTAGTTCATATATGCGCTCATTTTTATAAGCCAAAAAACGCACGCCCCACTCGGACCTGGCACCTAGAGCAACTACTCCACTATAGTTACGTCACTGTGCACAGTCAAATCAAAGAGAATAAATTCTCTTTCAAAACAAATCTCTTCACCACTGTTAGTTGAGACATTGTGAATTGTTTAACTGTGTTGCGTCATTCATTTTTTTCCTGTGTTTGTTTCAGGACCGTGTGATTATTTAATATAAATATTTTGATATAAATGTTATACAGTATTTTAACATAGATATAGATGGAACAGCACGACTGCGGAACGCCATGGTTTGAAAGAATCTGGCGTGGGTCAACATCCATTACCTTACGCAAACATGCATTATCTCCGATCGATATCAGTTCATTTGTTCTTGTGCGTTGTTGAACACGGGCGTAAGTGAACATGCGAAAATTTCCGTCACTTGCCATATCGCATTTCGCTGCGCAGGTTTACGTTTTTTTACTACGCGCAGTCGTTACGTCTCTCTACTGTAGTCTTTACGTCTCTCTACTGTTGACAACGTTTCGGGATGTTTGTTTAAAGCAATACCCCCACCCACTCTCTTTACCACGAATAGCATGNCCCTCCGCAAATAACATGAAGGGAAATAATGCTCATCTATCTTGCAATAGTATGCAGTTACATTTAGTACATACGATCATTCATATATATTAAACTACTCATTACTTAATTTTCCTTGCATTGAACTTAACCTACGGGTTGTACGTCATGGTTATTTTAATCCAATAATTTCATTCTACGTTTGAGACCGAGGTCACTAATACAAAGAAAGTCACCAAATTAAGTTTTTGAGAGTGAAAAGATATTTCCTCATATACAAATGGTTGGCTTGGACAAAAATTAGGATACATTTTTTTAAGGGCATAAGGTTCTGCAACTTGTGTCCCAAAATTTTTTATACAATGAAAATTTACTCCGTTTACTGAAACGATTTGAATTTCAGAAGAGCGTATTTTTTCCTTACTGTCGCAAAAGTTTAAAGTTTTGGCAAACTACTCAAAATTATTTAGTGAACAAAAAAAATTTAACTGCGCACATATAAATTTTTTTATATACATTTACGTACACAGGGTTGCCTAATGTTACAGCAAGTTAACACAATAGAAGCGAATATTGCAAAGATGCCGTTTTCTCTACAGTCACAACACGTTAAAAGCAGTAAATGTTCATACACAGAATTTAGAGAATTTACAGGTTATGATCAGGAAAAACAATTCACTGCTTACAGTTTCAAATAATTATCATTGGCGTCAAGTAAATTGGCTGCTGGCTTGGTTGTGTTTTGTTGATAACTCTCTGCGCTACCGTCTAGTTCAGGGGTCCTCAAACTGTGGCCCGCGGGCCCATTCTTTGTGGCCCGCGCTCGCCGGCTTCAGTAGATACGAGGTACCAAATTCTTATTTTTAGGGTGTCTTTTACAAAATTAATAAATAAATACATAATACCAATTTATTAAAAGTTAAAGTCACCAATGAAACTAGACGATATTTTTAATTATTTTATCAATCAGACGACTTCTGTACATATTTTTTAAGTACTACCTCCACCTGCCATCACCGTATCGAACAAATAAACAAACGACTTGCAAGACGATACATGACGCTCTGAATTTTAAATTTCATCGAATTACCTACCAACTTTTAGTTCATAAATATTATGATGTCAAGTGTCGTAAGTGCGGCCCGCGGCGGTCTTAGATTTTCTTAATATGGCCCCTATAAAAAAGTCTCAGTACCACTGGTCTAGTTTAACGCATCAGTCAATTAAACGCTAATATGCAGTTTAAGTCTAAGCAACCGTGAAATGGGTGCATTGCCGCTTCGTCGTGCATTATGACATGCTGCGAGAAATTTGCACCGGATTGCGTGTTTGCATGCTGATCGTAAACAGTTGTCAAGTAGGCCCTAGCGACAGTTACAATACTGAGAAAACCATATGACTGTAAGAACAGAATTTCACCATAGCCATAATCCATGTAGATTGATAATGAAGCAGTTCAAGATAAGTTGCTGGCTCCCCGTAAATATCTGGTCATGTGTGTGACTATGCCATTCGTACGTATCCAAAAGAAGAAAGATAGTTATTTAACAGAACAACTTAGGCAATATTTTTCAAATCATTCCCGCAAAAACTAAACATTTAATAAACAAAAATAACAGCGTGATATAAGTAAAGCATCTGGTTTCTTCTACCCTGAAACACGGCGACAGAAATTATTTGTTGTCAGTTCACTGCTGATTTGTTTCAGTGTGTTAGTTTTTGGGTTCGTGATTAGTTCCTTGTAGTGCCTTGTTTTAACAGGAAAGCCACATTCGTCTGATGCAGCACGACAGACTGTTTACAAACTTCACTTGAACACAGGTCCAAACATTGTGTAATTTTTTGTGTAAGCTAAATATTAAAATACAAATGGGTACCTGTACTTACGTTCGCGCGTTAGAAGTTATACTCCTTTGGCGTGACTAAAATAAAATACATCGTGTGTTATGGCCTAACACAGTACTACATCTTCGCCAAATTTTGTAAGAATGGGTTGATTGTTTCCCGAGATACGAGAAAAACATCCCTACCACGTTCACTGTCGAATTTCGTTACACTGTGCGCACGCAACTTCCGTTGCACACTAAACTTTTACCCTCAAAGCGCCAAAAGAAGTATAACCTAAAAAAAAACGCCGAATTATGGTTAAAATGTAGGTCTGTCAGAATTCTAACAGTGTCCGAATACTATCAGCAATTTGAAGTGAAGCTCCGCCCACAAAACACATCCGAACCAATCACTGTCAAGTGTTACGACTGATGGAGCAGAGCGAGAAGAACGAACAGGTCTGCGAACTTGTGGAACTCCGCAGTTGGCGGGATACCGGCGTACTGGACCTGTCTTGTCTACCTGGCTGGATAGTGGACGTGGTTCTAGTTTGGGTAACCCCACTTCCTAGGGCTACGTTGCTTATAGTTTCACTCTCCTCGTAAACACGTTTTACAGAGGCCTACTATTCTGATTAGCACCCAGCAGATGAAACACTTATTTATGAAAGGGCATAAGTCACCTTCGGGATGAAAAGAGACGCAGACAATATATGAGTATTTGTGCGTAGGTGCGTCATTGAGTAAAGAAAAGGCAATAGTCTGATGCAAATAATAGGATTTACCGATCTAGTGTATTTCCGATGTATTTATGAAAACGCATTATTCAGTGGATTTATGTCCTTTCATAACTATAACACATTTAATCACAAACGTTGACTTATGCAATTTCATAAATAAGTTATTTAGTTGAAATAAATAGATTATGAGGTTTAACTATACTGGAGATCCAAAAAAACTAGTATAGGCGAGCGAATGCAAATAACAGAGGTATGGAACCAATCACAGTAACGCTATGCGGTCAGCAGCGCCTATATAAGACAACAAGCGTCTGGCAAAGTTGCTAGATCGGTTACTGCTGCTGCAATGGCAGGTTATCAAGATTTAAGTGAGTTTGAACGTGGTGTTATAGTCGGCGGACGAGAGATGGGAAATAGCATCTCTGAGGTAGCGATAACATTTGGATGTTCGCGTACGACCATTTCACGAGTGTAAAGTGAATATCGGGAATCCGGTTAAACACCACATCTTCGACATCGCTGTGGCCGGAAAAAGATCGTGAACGAATGGGACAAACGACGACTGACGAAAATCATTAAAGGTGACAGGCGTGCAACCCTTTCCCAAATTGGCGCAGATTTCAATAATGGGGCATCAACCAGTGCCAGCGTGCGAACTATACAACTGACCATCATTGATATGGGCTTTCGGAGCCGAAGGCCCACTCGTGTACCATTGTTGACTGCACGACACAAAGCTTTACGCCTCGCCTAGGCCCGTCAACACCACCATTGTACTGTTGATGAATGGAAACACGTTGCCTGGTCTGATGAGTCTCGTTTCCAATTGTATCGGGCGGATGGACGTGTACGGTTATGGAGACATCCTCATGAATTCATGGACCCTACATGTCAACAGGGGACAGTTAAAGCTCGTTGAGTCTCTGTCATGGTATGGGGCGTGTGCAGTTGGCGTTAAATGGAACCCCTGATACGTCTAGATACGACTCTGACAGGTGACAGATACGTAAGCATCCTGTCCGATCACCTGTACCCATTCATTTCCATTATGCATTCCGATGGACGTGGACGATTTCAGCAGGACAATGCGACACCCCACACTTCGAGAGTTGCTACCGAGTGGCTCCAGGAATACTTTTCGGAATTTAGATACTTCCATTGGACACCTTAATCACTAGACATTAACATTATTGAACATATCTGGGATGCCTTGCAACGTGCTGTTCAGAAGAGATCTCCGCCGCCTCGCACTCCTATGGATTTGTGGACTGCCCTGCAGTATTCGTGGTGTTAATTGCCTCCTGCATACCTTCAGACATTATTAGTGTCCATGCCACGTCGTCTTGCGGCACTTCTGAGTGCTCGTGGGGGTCCTACACGATATTAGGCAGGTGTACCATTTTTTTGGCTCTTCAGTGTATAATACACAAAGAAAAATAAATATAACAGAATATTTTTGAGCGAAACAGCTTGTAAGTTTGTACATGGCGAAACAGGTTGACGGAACAAAATAAAATGTTTCACCGTAATTGTTTGCACTTATCAAAAAGCACATATTCGAGTGGAATCCTATTATGTGTTTAAAAATAAATTCCATATTGTTGCTGAAGCATAGTATAGCTATTTGACTGAATATACACGTACACGTAACTTAATTGTGGTGTAATTGTAATCCTACTCACAATTTCCGTTATCTTACTTTTATATTGAGTTATAATACTGATCTTAATATAAATTAAAATCCGTCGACAGCTCAGCCGAGAATCGAAGCCGAAGCACTGTATTAGGAGGCACTGCTCACTGACTGTTCAGTACCACATACGTTCCAGTGAACACAATGTAATATACGTTTTTTTGTATTACTTCGATACACACACAAGTTCAGTTTCATATAAGTTATTTTTACTTTCACGCGAAAGTGTGTTATTGAGATTGTTTGTATCAACATTACGTTGCGCCGGCCATACTGAAAAGCGATACGACAACCAACGTAAAATGGTCTTGTTTACTAACTATATGTTGATAATGTCGAAACATCCAAATGTAGTTTNTCGGGCGGATGGACGTGTACGGTTATGGAGACATCCTCATGAATTCATGGACCCTACATGTCAACAGGGGACAGTTCAAGCTCGTTGAGTCTCTGTCATGGTATGGGGCGTGTGCAGTTGGCGTTAAATGGAACCTCTGATACGTCTAGATACGACTCTGACAGGTGACAGATATGTAAGCATCCTGTCCGATCACCNCTGATACGTCTAGATACGACTCTGACAGGTGACAGATATGTAAGCATCCTGTCCGATCACCTGTACCCATTCATGTCCATTGTGCATTCCGATGGACGTGGACAATTCCAGCAGGACAATGCGACACCCCACACTTCGAGAGTTGCTACCGAGTGGCTCCAGGAATACTTTTCGGAATTTAGACACTTCCATTGGCCACCTAAATCACCATATATGAACATTATTGAACATATCTGGGATGCCTTGCAACGTGCTATTCAGAAGAGATCTCCACCGCCTCGCATTCCTATGGATTTGTGGACTGCCCTGCAGTATTCGTGGTGTTAATTGCCTCCTGCATACCTTCAGACATTATTAGTGTCCATGCCACGTCGTCTTGCGGCACTTCTGAGTGCTCGTGGGGGTCCTACACGATATTAGGCAGGTGTACCATTTTTTTGGCTCTTCAGTGTATAATACACAAAGAAAAATAAATATAACAGAATATTTTTGAGCGAAACAGCTTGTAAGTTTGTACATGGCGAAACAGGTTGACGGAACAAAATAAAATGTTTCACCGTAATTGTTTGCACTTATCAAAAAGCACATATTCGAGTGGAATCCTATTATGTGTTTAAAAATAAATTCCATATTGTTGCTGAAGCACAGTATAGCTATTTGACTGAATATACACGTACACGTAACTTAATTGTGGTGTAATTGTAATCCTACTCACAATTTCCGTTATCTTACTTTTATATTGAGTTATAATACTGGTCTTAATATAAATTAAAATCCATCGACAGCTCAGCCGAGAATCAAAGCCGAAGCACTGTATTAGGAGGCACTACTCACTGACTGTTCAGTACCACATACGTTCCAGTGAACACAATGTAATATACGTTTTTTTTTGTAATACTTCGATACACACACAAGTTCAGTTTCATATAAGTTATTTTTACTTTCACGCGAAAGTGTGTTATTGAGATTGTTTGTATCAACATTACGTTGCGCCGGCCATACTGAAAAGTGATACGACAACCAACGTAAAATGGTCTTGTTTACTAACTATATGTTGATAATGTCGAAACATCCAAATGTAGTTTGGCCCACCTTGTTACTTGTAACAGTATCATATGGTTCAAGGTAACGAATGTGTATGTTTTGGGCAAGAGCGGCGTGGTTGTGCGCCGTCAACAAATGTTACGCAAGTGAATATATTCGGTAGCAGGAACTTGTTTATTTTCTCACTGCACTTCGATTCACTTTAAATGTTTAGGTTCATCACTTTCTTCAGTTTCACTTCACAAGTTTCTTACATCGGAGAGTGAAGAGATTTGGACGGCTCTTAACATCGCGCTCTTGGGAGCCGATGAGGGTGAAGTTAGGTGAGGTGAGTATGGAGCAGCACCGGAATAAATGGTAATGGTAGGGGAAATGGGAGATCCCCGAGAAAACCCGCCAGCCGTCGAAACCGTACGATGTGTTCTCACAGGCGAGAATCCGGGAGTGACCCGCCGAGGAACCGAACCTGGTTTACCCAGGCGGAAGGCGAGTTGTCGGAACACTACACCGCCGAAGCCTCGCTCCTACACCTGAGATCACTGTTTTGATGTATTATAAAAAACGTAACACCACGTCTATAAAAACCCAGTACAAGTCATCCAAAAACACGTGGTTGTTAAAATGTGAATCCTCTATAAAGATTGCTTTGTTCACTTGCAATCGGGCACGTCGGTTTCCCACCGTCGTGATTTGGGCTCAAACCCCGACGTTTGCGATCAAAAATTGCACACACTAAAAAAAAAAATTTCAAAACCCTTGGCAGATGTTGCTAACAGTCCGTCGCTTGTCTCTGTGAGCTTACATTCCCCCATGCGTTGCGTTTCGTCGCCTTTCAATTACACTGGCTCAGGCACAAAATATGCAGTCGCTTCGTAGGGTGCTACTCTCGCACTTTGTGCGCATGCGCATTATTTTCGTGATCTTAAAGACATTTTTTTAGTTTGTGATTTTAACGTTTGGTACTTTCTATCTGTCACGATACCCAGCCTTTAAAAATTAAAAAGAACCGCTTCAATAATCTTTACATTCATATGTTATTCTATACACATGTCTGAACATATTGCATTGCCAGCAGCCTCTTCCGCTATCCTTAAGCAAAGAAGGAAATATTTTATTTATAACGTTAATAATACTACCCATGTACCCTGTAATACTTTTATTACCTTGGTTGAGTGGTGAAGTTGGGACTCCGTGTCACGACGCCTTCGTCCATGANTGTACCCTGTAATACTTTTATTACCTTGGTTGAGTGGTGAAGTTGGGACTCCGTGTCACGACGCCTTCGTCCATGAAGAGCTTCCAGCAAAGTACTTTGTCTTGTCAGTGTGAGTAAACCAGTCTGAAACCAGGAGCGACTAGAATTATCTCTAACAAAGAACAGCGCCTCACAAAGCTTTACATGTCACACTGTCAAAGTAATATGGCCACAAGTCCAAAGTTGTCATTTTTCAGGAGACCGTTTTTAAAATTCAAACACTGCTTTTCAGCATTCATCCTTGAAGGAGGCTTCAGTTTTACAAATACATATCTTCTGTCACTATTTCATTTACACTGTTATTGAGAATAGGCATAAAAACTTGAATAATATTTCATGCAAAAACAAGGGTAATTTTAAAAATTGCAATTACCAAAACATCATTTTTGAGATTTCCTTTCTGAAATTAGAGTTATGATTGTGAAACATTCGAACTAATTTCACATCTTTTGAGTTGTGGCTGTATTACTTTTGTAGTGCGTTATTTGTTTCATGTGTACATATTGTCTATGAGCGTCTCTATACTGCATGTCCGTTTATAGTGGACATACTTAACAACTTTTAGTCTAAGCCTATCGACCCTTTAATACAGAGCGCGAATGATAATTTTATAAATGTTTATATTTAATAACGTTAATTAAAGGTTGTTCACGGTAAAGTGAGCACTTTCGAGGCCCTAGTTAATTTTATAATTCAACCATTTTTTATAATTTGACCTCATTTTAAAAATAGTAATGCCATGTTAGTAATAAAGTGTGTGTGTGTGTAGATTTCACCCTTATATGAATTTAACGCTTAAAGGTATAAAAGAAAAATTTTTTATTGACTATTATTCCAAACGAGAGCGCTTCCAAAAGTGCTCATTTTACCGTAAATGGCGTATAAAGCACTATAGGATTATTGGTTTGCAGATAGTCTATTAGAAGGATCTTATCATCATATTAAAATATAAAACTATTACTAAACAAGTATGGAAAACATAAATCATATAAGTGTGATATAAAAGAAAAGGTATTTAAAACATTTAATTAAGAATAAAATAACATAATTGTACACCCAAAAGGCGTAACATAATTAATAATATAGTTAGCTACATTGCGTATTACATGGTCCCCAAATTTATTGGTAGATACTGTTTTCAAAGAATTTTCTGTGTAGAATAAAATGAATATATTTTTTTATTATGCAGTTATGGTATAGCTTATAGAACTAACCTATTGCACGTAGTTTAATCACAACTAGTGCACGAAATATATATTTCACTACGTTGTCACCATTCCATTAACTTGTTGACTGCAGTTGAAAAACATCGCAAATAATTAAAATGATAAAATTGACTTAATTTACTATCTATGCTCAGATATGCAGTAGTATCCTTAACTAAGAATGTATGGAACAATAAATGAGCATGCTAAGAGAACGTCACCTCCTAACATCTGGACTGGAAATGGTATATCAAAACGATTAGAGAGATTTTGGAAGCTCTTAACAATGAGATATTGAGAGCCGATGAGGGTGAAATGAGGTGAGGATGGAGCAGCACCAAAATGAAAGGGCAGCGGGAACGGGAGATCCCTGAGAAAATCCGCCAACCAGTGGCATCGTCTTGTATGATTTCCGCTTGCGAAAATCCGGGAGTGGTGGGGCCGGGGATTGAACCCAGTTCACCTTGGTGAGAGGTGAGCAGTATTACCGCTCAGCCACCGCGGCCCCGTATTTAAAAAAATTTAAAAAAAACACTTCCATGGTATCTATTCGGGATCAACTTCAACATTTTTCAAAAACGAATCAAACATGCCACGAAAAACAAATACATAGTTATATCGAAATTTTACATATTTCAATTACATATAAGAGCTGCGGTTAATTTTAAAGGCAGAGTGATAATGTAATAATCTACATTTGGCACATTCTGAAAAATTCTGGACCAATATAATAGTTCCAAAAAAGAATCGGATTCATGAGGTAAAATGGCTTCGCTTCCAATGAAGAGCCGACAAAGCAATAGTGAACTGGATCGTGTGGAATGCTGCATAGTCGTCGCAATTCCTACAGAGCATATGCCATATTTTCCTAATTGTTTTTAAATATTGTTGCTTGTTTCAACATCCGCAATAATTTTAAATCTTCCTCCAAATTATGTACTCTTGCTAAGCTATTAAATGCAGTACGTATGGTACAGTATGAGCGTAGACTCGTTATGTATTTCTTAATGGTATTATGCAAGATGCGTGGAATGTCTGTCAGGGGTACATTTGCCGTTCTCATTTTAGTTAGATTTGAGAAATTTAAAGCCTTACATCCAGCTTGTTAATGTGAACCGTTTTACAAACAATGCTGTACNTTTTAGTTAGATTTGAGAAATTTAAAGCCTTACATCCAGCTTGTTAATGTGAACCGTTTTACAAACAATGCTGTACATTTTCTGACTTACATCATCTGACAAACTGCATTTAACAATATTCGCAGGAATTACAAAATAAAGGTGTACATAAGTAAATAAAAAATTTGATTAATGATGACGCGCAATCAACCCGTACAAATTCTACGTATGCTAATTACTGTTTAAAACTGAAAAATAATAATAATAAAAATAAAAACATCACAACTATTTTCAGTATTCCNTTTTAGTTAGATTTGAGAAATTTAAAGCCTTACATCCAGCTTGTTAATGTGAACCGTTTTACAAACAATGCTGTACGTTTTCTGACTTACATCATCTGACAAACTGCATTTAACAATATTCGCAGGAATTACAAAATAAAGGTGTACATAAGTAAATAAAAAATTTGATTAATGATGACGCGCAATCAACCCGTACAAATTCTACGTATGCTAATTACTGTTTAAAACTGAAAAATAATAATAATAAAAATAAAAACATCACAACTATTTTCAGTATTCCGATAACTTGAAACTGTTTCAGTCCCAGTCAAATAGTTATCTTGTAGACGATAGCGTACCTGTAAGGTGCTCAGGACAATCAGAAATCCAATCAGCCCCATAGCTAGGTCGGTTTGGTATCTATGGCCACCATGCCTGAAACACAAAGTTCTGTATAACTAACGTGTAAATACATGCCGTATAATATAAGAAGGAAACTCATATTGACATTAATTTATTAATAGCGTTAATGCATTCATTACGACAATCATCATAAAGATGGTTGACGGTAAATTAAGCCCTTCTGAACTGAATCTTGGAAAATTCCCGTGCTGACACCTCTGTGCATGTTGAGACGAATGGTAACTGCGGAACTTATAGTTATGTTAGCAGCGCATTAAGTAAAGTAGTTCCATGTGTAAATGTCTTATAAAAACTGCAATGCATAACTTGGTGGTTGCTAAAGTTGGGTTTTTTTTTGTTTCCAACGCATCAGAAAACATCGCGTAGGAGTACAAGTTTATAACTGCTAACAGTTAGTCAATACTTCTTGATCGGCGCAAGAATATCTGCCCCAAGAGCTAAACCAACAAATATTTTGGTATACGGCGGAAGGATACATAACCGATTGAAAGAAGAAACTGTTAATGACTTTCATAAGTGTTTTATGAACTGTGAGGAAGTGATTGTAACTGTAATGAGTAGTAACATAAATATATATTATACGAATACGCAGACATAATGAAACAACGCAGGACTACATGCACTCAAGCCCGTTACGCAGACTGCTCTTAACACCATAACGTCAATGGTGTCGTGACCGACTGTCATGGAGCCGTGAAGAATGACAGCTTGTGATCTTCGGCGATGAGCCACGCTTTTGTCTTTGAGGTGCACGACCAAGACGCATACGTGTGCGGATGCAACGTGGTCAGTGCCAAGATAAACGGTTTACTGCCACACGTCCAGACGGCCTAGTGTCACGGTGTGGGGTGGAATTTCATGCAGTTCCCAATCACTGCCGGTAGCTTAACGGTAAGTTCACGAGGTCCTGCAACCAGCGTCCGTGCTATTCGTGAACGCCAACGCCAGTTCTCCGTTCCAACAGGACAGCACTCATCCTGATATCGCTGTCATCTCAAGAGAGTGCTTTAAGTCATGGATACATTGTTATGGCCAGCCCCATCGCCAGACATGTCCCAAAATAAAGCGTGTGGGATGGTATTGGCCTTTCTATCGCGACTCCACCGCAACCGCAAAATCTGCAGGAATTACGCACTAATATTTTAACTGCAAGGAACGGATTATCGCAGGACACCAATATGGACCTCTACAGCTACATCCTGCAACGTCTGGCAGGACGTGTTCGCGAATGGTGTTTCGACGTCATAGTGAGAGACGTTTGTGTAGCGCAATAAATATTCCTCGTGCCAGCCTCAATCTGTAATAAATTATGTTTATTTTTTACTTTTGCCTTCCTTTCGAGTAGCGCTGCAATGCGATAATTCCTTGTAAGAGTAACTATTTTTTTTTAGTAATTAGTTATATACAAAAAATAAAATCAATTAAATATATTATAACAGGCACCAAAATACTCGCATGTTTTCTGTAACGTTAATTTACATAACGTTTTAATGATTAGCTCCAAACATTATTTTAAATACGCAAGTCACAATTCAGATGAAAATATATGCTTAAAGGGCCGAGCGTNTGCCTTCCTTTCGAGTAGCGCTGCAATGCGATAATTCCTTGTAAGAGTAACTATTTTTTTTTAGTAATTAGTTATATACAAAAAATAAAATCAATTAAATATATTATAACAGGCACCAAAATACTCGCATGTTTTCTGTGACGTTAATTTACATAACGTTTTAATGATTAGCTCCAAACATTATTTTAAATACGCAAGTCACAATTCAGATGAAAATATATGCTTAAAGGGCCGAGCGTGGAAACGCAGTGGTACGCTAACCTCCTTTTATATAATAAATGGTTTCGATTCCCGGCCCACAAACCTCATGACTAGTTTCCCATGGATTACGAAAATCACTAAGGGTGAATATGCCAGGGTGGTTACTAGGTACAGGACCCATCTAGGCAAACCGGGTTCGATCCACGGAGGGTCACTCCCGGAATTTTCGCACGTGAGAATCGTGCCGGACGATGCCGCTGTTTGGCGGGTCTTCTCGGGAATCTCCCGTTTCCCCCGACCATGCATTCTGGCACTGCCCCACACTCACTACGTTTCACTCTCAACGGCTCTCAAGACCTTGATGTTAAGAGCCGTCCGAATCTCTTCATTCCACTCTTGGTACTGGATATGGCCGATTCCTTCCCCGCTTTGACTGTAAACTACTGGTTCTGTTTCTAATGGTGATGTCCAAGAATCATCAAGAAATAAACGTTTAATAAATATACGTGAGAGTTTGTGTGGTAAGAGGCAGGATTTTCGTTTCTTTTTTTTTTCAAGTTTGTAATCACATGTGTTTCAACTACCCGCGAAAAAGTCAAATGAAAGCTGAAAGCTCACCCTCCGTGCTCCGGCAAATGTTCGCGCCCACCATGATGGTCCACGGCATGGTGAGGCGGACTGAAGTGGGCCCCATGTGGCACTGGGCCCAGGTGACCTCCGTGTGGCACTGGGCTGAAGTACTCTCCATGAGGCGGATACCCCGCGGCGTGGTTGTCCAGCACGGCCGGGGGACCTGGAAGTGCGTCACAACAGAGTCCATGCGTGCAGCCCACGTTAACATCATCTATCACTAGCGCCACCTGTTTTTCGAGAAGAGATGTACGTGGAGGCTAGATTTCAATATCTCATGTACACACTTACAGATTTATTTTGGCTATCGGCAGCCTGTCTTTTTGTGAAGACTGACTGCTACGTGAAAGAGCCAATCNTACACTTACAGATTTATTTTGGCTATCGGCAGCCTGTCTTTTTGTGAAGACTGACTGCTACGTGAAAGAGCCAATCAGAATTGAGTTTTTCAAATACTGACCGTCCGTGATTCGCGGGCAGACAGATAAGACGCGTATCAATTAATATGATCCAGTCACGAAAGTCGTTCTGAACTAAAGTGTTTTGGAACACAACTTGTCCTGAAATCTTTTTGCGAAAAACATTTTCCCTCTTTTATCTGTTAAACTTAGAGGTCGTGACATATTTCAGAACAATACCTGATAATACCGGGTATCCTCCTATAACTAAACCAGTTGCTGTCTTTGTGAAATGCATTTCGTTATTTCAGTAGACAATTAAAAAATGGTTATCATTAATTTTGAATGACCGGGTGCATAAGCAAGGAGAAATAAATTAATCGTCCGTTTAAAATATGAGACAAAGTGACAGTGCTTTAAAACAAGTGTAATCTACAAACACTTTCGTTCAAAATCACTACTTACAAAATGTAGATAACATAGTATTATTTTGGTAACATTTTTTAAGTTTTTTGGCAACTTGACAGCCTCTATGCATTCACAGTAATTTGAACTTATAAAAATGTCACACATAAGTCTACAAATATATTAAGGGAGGATTTTCTCAAAATGATCAGTATTTAAATAAAAAAATCAATGCGTCAGAAATACTGAAAAGTGATGTTTTATGATTTGTGAAACTATACCAGATACCATCACCTATAAAATCAGNAATGCGTCAGAAATACTGAAAAGTGATGTTTTATGATTTGTGAAACTATACCAGATACCATCACCTATAAAATCAGATGTGTTTCTGCGGGGAATTGTAGCGTTGTAATTTTTTTCTTTTTCGTATTTATGAACTTTCTAATGTTTGTAAATGTTACTCTTACTACTACAAATTCCCATTCCGCACTAGGAAAGACACCTTATGGACTTACTTAAATACCTGACTGGACCATGCTTTAATTTTTTTAAAGGGTTACTTTGATAAACTATGGGCAGAAAATTTTCATTGGTAGTACATACATATCTACCTGTAATTACTACCTTTTTAAAAGTAAATCCTCTGTCACACTTTTACACGTACAAACAAATCGTCGAAAGCAAACACATATCTGAAATGAATACACTCATTGCCATTAAAATAATTGTATCCTGTAAAATCAATCCATAATCGTGAAAGGTAGTGTATATGTACGTAAAGGAATTGAATATGAACTGATTAAGTTTCTTGCAGAGCATGTGGAACGCACGATACATGCCACGCGANGGTACGTAAAGGAATTGAATATGAACTGATTAAGTTTCTTGCAGAGCATGTGGAACGCACGATACATGCCACGCGAATGAGAAATATACACGCCGAAAAGACATAAGAGACAGCCGTACGAACTACTGCAGGTGTTTGAAGTAGCCCATATAATAGGGCTGCAAGAGTCAGGACGAACGGCACGCTGAATTGCCCACATTTCAGCCTTCATACTTAACAGTCGTATTTTGTTGGGACTAATGGACCGGTGTATAGTAAGTACACAGCGGAATGGTTCTGGACGACCCGGACAGACCAGAAGAAAGGAGTACCGTGTGATTGGAAGACTGGCACGAACAGAGTCAATTGCTTCATTTTCCTCCTTCCGGTGAAATGTGATAGATTTACAATAGGCTTTTATCAGTTCATTGAACACTTTTGAAAGCCATCCTTAAGGCATAATTTTCTCATAATTTTTTACACTTTCGCCATATGTACAATTTACATTTCCATGTGTCTCGTGATTTTGTTCATCCATCATTCAGGTGAAAACATGGCATTTTTAGTAACCTAAATCTGTTATTAATATGCGAATACATATTCAAATGTGCGAAAGGCAAAAACAATCACCAAGTTTATTAGCCATAAATTTAAATATTACACCCAAATTACAACGTCTATACTTACAACTATTTTACTTCATCCGCTGTCAAATCACTGGGAGACTACATGCCATAAAGTACAGGAAGTTTTTTCATAATGTTGATTTTTAAAGTGCTCATGTTACCGCTAACTGCATTCAGAATGCTGTATCTCTGCTAGGAACATTTCCCGTCACTGACACAGGTGTACATGCGGAAGTTTATCAGAATAATGGAAACACGAATTTTCTGGTACACAGCATCTTCGAGAGATGGTAATACTGATTATTCGTGCGCTGTGACTCGCGGTTGGTATCACAGTGAAGGACGTTAGACTGCAGTACGCTAGGCTGCGTAGTACGTGTTCGTGCAGGCAATGGGCCAGGCGCAGGTGAGGAAAAATGGGAGATCTCTATGGCTTTCAACAAAGGCAGGCTGTTTGAGTGCGTTTAGTTGGAGTGAGTAAGTGAAAAGATTTTGGTGGCTCTTATCGTAGTCTTCAGAGCCGATAAGGGTGAAGTGAGGTAAGTATGGAGCAGCGCCGGATTGCAAGGGTGGGGGGAAAAGGGAGATCCCGAGAAAATCCACCGACCATCGGCATTGCCCGGCGCAATACCCACATGGGAAAATCCGGGTGAGTGAGTGAGTGAGTGAAGAGATTTGGGAGGCTCTTAACCCAGAGGTCTTGAGAGCTGAGCGACCCGGTAAGTTGGAAGCAGTGAACCAAAGGCTGCCCTTGTGAGTGGTGTATCGAAAGCAATGACCTCGAACGTGATCACAGCATACACAATCGCAAGACATCATAAGCGAAGCGTAATAGTGGACGGAAACCAATCCTCGGTTACCAGGATCGCCAAATATTGATGAGTATCGTCACAAAGAACCGTAGAGCTGGTGCAGCACAAGTGACGTCAGATCTCGATCAGCATATCGAACAACTTCTTTCTGCAATCACAGTCCGAAGCGAGCAGCACAAACCGTGTTTGCTCATGGCGTTTCCATTATTTTGATATCCATCACTTTACGTATTTAATCATTACACATTAACACCTCAATATTGTTTTCGAAATTTTCTGAAAATGGTGTGGTTCAATTTAACTCAGACATTTTTTGGATTTTTACATCACCGAAGCTGGTTACGAGAAAACAATAAGTTACTGATAATTAATTAACCCACTTTCCTCTACATGGGTGCAAATAAAATTTTGCGAATTCTTGAAAGCTTGGATGGCAGGTAGACGTTGACGTCTCCTTGACAGCAATATCGTTAGAGATGAAACCAGAATCATGTGAAGCAGTACCAAGACGATTAAAATACACGACATACTTACCCGGGGTTTAAATTCAGAAAAACATGTAAAATTAAGTTAGCGTGCAATTGACTGCATGACGGAGGTAGGATTCGGAACATTAAGCTCGGATGTAATTAGTCTAATGTTTTGAATTATAGGGTTCAATAACCTGAAATATTTACACGGTCATCATTTAAAAATAAGTGTCTGAGCCACTAACAACACATAAGTTTATATGGCCTACCATAACGCCATGTGTGTGAAATATTTGGTGGGTAAATAAGGTTGATTTTTCTCAGAGATATGACATAAAAACTCAATTTTTTTAAACAGGGATATCTTATAGTGACTGCCTAAAAAGAGTTTCTTTATAGTATGTCTCTAATAGATACTATCAGCTTAAATGTTTGATTGAATTTGGTTAAATAGATATGCCAAACATTTCTAAATATNGGCATAAAAACTCAATTTTTTTAAACAGGGATATCTTATAGTGACTGCCTAAAAAGAGTTTCTTTATAGTTTGTCTCTAATAGATACTATCAGCTTAAATGTTTGATTGAATTTGGTTAAATAGATATGCCAAACATTTCTAAATATTCATATGGCCGCCATTTCGAATATCAATGCCTGGTCCTATTTAAATAATGTAACTTTACATTGCCTTCTTTAGTTGTGCAAAATTTGGTGGAAATTAGTTTAATTGTACCGTATATATAGCAAAATGATCAATTTACTCACGTCACATTAATTTGTAAAAATAATCCAGTAAAAGAGGATCACTGTATCCACAAATGATGCTTCTAATTAATACCGTTTTCGTAAAAACATTGGGTTAATTTTGTTGAAAAATATCTTCGATATAAAAAATTTATCTTAATTATTTATACAACCCCCATTAAAACATGCTTGCCACATATAACACATGTTAATATACAAACCCTACTGTAGCAATACTTCGCGAAATATATTTATGAATCGGTTGATTGGTCCTTGATATATGGCATAAAACCTCCATTGTTCATGTGACGATTTACATAAGTTGAGGACAAAATATTTATGTATTATCGCATTCGATGATTGTTATAGATACAATGTAGAAAGTTAAAGGAAAATATGTTACATAGTTTCGTTGATATAGCACACTAAGATAAACTGTTTGTAAAGGCGCCATTTGGAAAATAAGAGGACTTACACACTTAAAACACATAAATTTATATAGCCTATCACAGTTCAAATTCTTCGCCAAATTTGAAATAAATTGGTTAATTTTTTCCCGAGATAAAACATAAAAATTGTATTATTTCATGTGGGGCTATCTCACAAAATGGCGGATAAATTAGTCTTTGCATAGACAATTTTNACATAAAAATTGTATTATTTCATGTGGGGCTATCTCACAAAATGGCGGATAAATTAGTCTTTGCATAGACAATTTTTATGGATATAATAGATACTGTCAGCATACAAAGTTAAAGTGAATTTTTTTTGTAGTATCGTACATAAAAAATCTCAGCTGAAGTTTTTATATGGCCGCTAATTTTAAAATGTGTGTGTNTTTTTTTTTGTAGTATCGTACATAAAAAATCTCAGCTGAAGTTTTTATATGGCCGCTAATTTTAAAATGTGTGTGTCTGACCCTCTCAAAGTTTATCAGTTTGCATGGCTCGCCATAGTGCTACTTATTTGCCAAGTTTGGTATTAAACGGTTATTTTTCGGAGATTTTGCGTAATTTTAATATGTCAAGTGATAATTTTTCACAAAATGGCGGAGAAAAGAGATTTTATGTGGACATATTTTATGACTGTAATATATACAGCCAGCATAGAAAGTTTCATTGGAATTGATTACATCGTTTCGACGATATAACATACAAAACTAAAATAACTATATGGCCGCCATTTTTAAAATGAATGTCTGGCGAACATAAAACATATCAGTTAACTTCACCTACCACAGTACAACTTGTTTGCCATATTTAGTAGGAATCTGTTAATTGTTTCCGGAGGTATGGCATAAAATTGTATTTATTCGTGTTGCATTATCTTGAAAAATGGAGGCCAAAATAGACTCTGTGTAGACATATTTGATGTTTATTATATATATATATATACTTCCAGCATAAAGAGTTAATATGGAATTTATTACATGGTTTTGAATATATATCATACTATGCTAAAATAACTAGATGGCCGTCATTTCGAAAACAAGCATAAGACATACTTGAAACATATTTGTGCATATCAACTGCCGCAGTACTACTAGTTTGTAAAATTAGGTAGGAATCTGTGAATTGTTTCCAGAGATATTACACAAAAACTGTATTAATTCGATAAGCACTATCTTACAAAATGACATGCAAAAGTGGTGGTTTTTTGCTTATATTGCTCGTAATAGATACTGTCAGAGTACAAAATTTTATTGAAATTTGTCAAACAATATATTAGTTATATCAAGATTTGAATGTTACTGGACTCAAACCAACGAAACTTTCTGGAATATTCCTCAATGCCCTGGTAAACGGGTTTCCCGACTATAAAAGAGGTTCTCTTTCGTTTTGGGAGAGAGAATGGATAGGGACATCACGATGAGAACATTATAACTTGGCAGAAGGCATATCCTGCCATGTATGATGAGCGAATTTTAGAGGGCAAGTATAGGGAAATGTTTAAGGTAAGTTTTTTATATACTATGTAATTTTGCAATTTTATGAAATTTGGGCTAAGTTTTTATTGTTTTGGGAGCCCATTATTAAATATATCTTTCTGTAATTTTCATAACAAACATTAATTGTAACATATTTTAAAGCCTGTTTAGCTGTTTGTATTTTTGTAATGCTTGTACTTCTGATATGAGCAGTTCATGATAAAAAAGGAAACAAATATACCCCGTGATAAAGGAAAAGAAAACTAACAGTTTGTTGAATCATATCTCACAATTTTGGGGGTTAATTATCTTGTATTCCATTTCATTTCAGGGGATGGTGTGATTATCGCAATTTACTGCGACTGCGTTATTTGTTTGTTTTCTGCTATTTAAGCTCTGCTGCTTGAAGGCTTATGGTAGAACTCATTTTGCTTAAATGAGTGTAATGGAAGGAAGGAGAGTTGAAGGTCACTCTTATGGAGTGGTAGTGTTTCTTGCGGGTGCTCCCGCTCTGTAACAGTACTATATTATACCGAATTTGGTGGAATTCGGTTCACTAATTCAAAATGTTGCAGTGGGGGACAAGCACAAATATACACCAACACACTAAGCACCCATACGTGCAAATACACACAGACAGGAAAGTGATATCTTAACCTTTTTATTCCTTCGGGAAGTATGTTACAAAGTAATTATGGAACAAAATTTTTTTCCCCTCCGATAATTTTTATATCACTTTTCTATCTGTATATATATATATGTGTGTATGTCTGTGTATTCGACCACGCTGGGTGCTTAATTTCGAAAAAGCGGCCATTTTTTAATTTAGGGGCGTTGACCCTTACTAAGGTACACCATTTAAACATATGCAATTGAAATCGGTGAAGAACGTATTTTCAAATTGGTGGCTATAGAAATATTTTTACTTTTACTTAGTATACTATATCTACGAAACTATGTAACATATTATAACTCAACTTTGTATAATGGCAGTATCTATTAGAATCATCTAATATCCTAATACATAATCGTTTGGTCGTTCATTTATGAATATCGTTATATTAAATAATGTAGTTTTTACGCTGTATCTCTAAAGGAACAATTAACCGATACCCACCAAATTTTACTTGTTAGTAATGCAACAGGATATTATTTAAACTAGCGTGCATTGGGTGCTGCAGGCCTTCTTTTCATTGCATTAAAATAAATCATTTAGGTTCGTATTTTGTATCCATTAAATAATTCCAAAAAATACCCCAATTTTGGACGTTAACGGTATTCATTAAAAGCATCAATTATACGTGCGGAGATAGTTTTTTGTCCTTTTGTAAAATACGGCCAGGTGAGAAAATTGAACATTTTTCCAAATTTCCCAGACTATTAACTAATTCATGTCAAATTTAGTATACAAATATTACTACAGAAGAACATGTACACTTCCATGGTTATAGAAGCGTTATACACTGATTTCCAGAATGGTGGCTATACATGTAATTTAAATATGTTTGTTATACGTATATGAAACAATTTAACCAAATTCAACCACACTTTGTATTTTGACAGAATCCTTAAAAGTATGGTGTACAGAACCTATTTTTTACGCAAATAAGTGTGATAGTACCAAATAAAAAAACTACGCTTTTATGCTATATCTCTGGAAATAATCAAATGATTTCCACACAATGTTTTACACAAGTCGCGCTTGAACTGCGTTACTGTGTGTTAGAAACTANTTATTTGTTTGTTTTCTGCTATTTAAGCTCTGCTGCTTGAAGGCTTATGGTAGAACTCATTTTGCTTAAATGAGTGGAACGGAAGGAAGGAGAGATGAAGGTCGCTGCCATAGAGTAGTGGTGTTTCCTGCGGGTGCTCCCGCTCTGTGACAGTAATCTATTATACCGAATTTAGAGGAATTCGGTTCACTAATTCAAAATGTTGCAGTGGGGGACAAGCACAAATATACACCAACACACTAAGCACCCATACGTGCAAATACACACAGACAGGAAAGTGATATCTTAACCTTTTTATTCCTTCGGGAAGTATGTTACAAAGTAATTATGGAACAAAATTTTTTTCCCCTCCGATAATTTTTATATCACTTTTCTATCTGTATATATATATATATATGTGTATGTCTGTGTATTCGACCACGCTGGGTGCTTAATTTCTAAATAGCGGCCATTTTAAAATTTTGGGGCGTTGACCCTTACTAAGGTACACCATTTAAACATATGCAATTGAAATCGGTGAAGAACGTATTTTCAAATTGGTGGCTATAGAAATATTTTTACTTTTACTTAGTATACTATATCTACGAAACTATGTAACCTATTATAACTCAACTTTGTATAATGGCAGTATCTATTAGAATCATCTAATATCCTAATACATAATCGTTTGGTCGTTCATTTATGAATATCGTTATATTAAATAATGTAGTTTTTACGCTGTATCTCTAAAGGAACAATTAACCGATACGCACCAAATTTTACTTGTTAGAAATGCAACAGGATATTATTTAAACTAGCGTGCATTGGGTGCTGCAGGCCTTCTTTTCATTGCATTAAAATAAATCATTTAGATTCGTATTTTGTATCCATTAAATAATTCCAAAAAATACCCCAATTTTGGACGTTAACGGTATTCATTAAAAGCATCAATTATACGTGCGGAGATAGTTTTTTGTCCTTTTGTAAAATACGGCCAGGTGAGAAAATTGAACATTTTTCCAAATTTCCCAGACTATTAACTAATTCATGTCAAATTTAGTATACAAATATTACTACAGAAGAACATGTAAACTTGCATGGTTATAGAAGCGTTATACACTGATTTCCAGAATGGTGGCTATACATGTAATTTAAATATGTTTGTTATACGTATATGAAACAATTTAACCAAATTCAACCACACTTTGTATTTTGACAGAATCCTTAAAAGTATGGTGTACAAAACCTATTTTTTACGCAAATAAGTATGATAGTACCAAATAAAAAAACTACGCTTTTATGCTATATCTCTAGAAATAATCAAATGATTTCCACACAATGTTTTACACAAGTCGCGCTTGAACTGCGTTACTGTGTGTTAGAAACTANAGAAATAATCAAATGATTTCCACACAATGTTTTACACAAGTCGCGCTTGAACTGCGTTACTGTGTGTTAGAAACTAACGTTTTTCTGCTTAATTATTAAACTTGCGAACAATATGCTGATAAACGAAAATAACACACACTTATGACGAGCCTGTTGAGTGATTTCAAAACTTTTTGCCAATTACAGACACAACTTTGAGTACTCCAAATTGGCTAAAANTAACGAGCCTGTTGAGTGATTTCAAAACTTTTTGCCAATTACAGACACAACTTTGAGTACTCCAAATTGGCTAAAACACACTTTTTCAAAACGGCGTATCTGAAAACATACACGTCAGATACACACGAGACTACATGAGGGCGCATGCATTGNAACACTTTTTCAAAACGGCGTATCTGAAAACATACACGTCAGATACACACGAGACTACATGAGGGCGCATGCATTGAACCATCCTACAGGCTTTCCACCAATAAAATAATAGAATCAGCACTGAAAAAGTCCCATAGGTAGGCACAGTGCGACGAGTACACTGCACGCCAGTTCATAACCTTGCGATTAGCGGCGATGGCGCACTTGCTGTGCGAGGCAGTCTCGGCCTTATCGCTTCTACGCCTCTTGGCCTCGAAAACTGGAAAAAAAACTCCAAGTAGGCGGGAGGCTTAACTGGCTCAGACATTTATTTTCAAAATGATGGCCCTGTAAAAATTTTCTGTTGGTAGAACACTATCTACCAAAATATTAGACCGATTTCAACCAAAGTTGATGATACGAATCCTACCTCTATTGGTCGCATTCCAGCTCATGTCACGACTTTTCTGGGATCGAGTCCCTGGTAAGGCACGTGTGTATTTGGTATTGTCTCGCAACTGCTACATATATTTCTGGTTCCATCTCTTAATGATATCGCTGTCAACGAGACGCTATTGCCTACANTGTCTCGCAACTGCTACATATATTTCTGGTTCCATCTCTTAATGATATCGCTGTCAACGAGACGCTATTGCCTACATACGTTTAATCATTCAACAACTCCACAAAAATTATTTTCACCCATGTAGAGAAAAGTAGGTTTATTAATTGTATAAGTAATTTATCTTTTTATCATTTTCTCCTGTTTTCAGCTACGACAATGAAAAAAGTCCTACCGGAGTACAAACACGATATCGTCGCCTTCGTTTGCAGTGCAGTTGGCGAAGAGAAATGTGGAATAGTACACTGGCGATGTATTTTCTTTGGCTACGAATCGTACTTTTCTTTGGGAATACAAGATGGGTGTGCCTTAAAGTGAAGGAATGCAAGTGAGTACTACACTAATTACACACGGCATACATCGCCAATACTAGAAAAATGGTTTTTTATTTTTACATGAAAAACCCTTGGAAATCCAGTTGCCAAGAAAATCAGTTTTCTTGTAAAATCTGCAAATTGTATATTTGTAATATTACTAATGATAGCCTTGTATTGCCGCTTACATCATTAAAAAGTGTACCATCATTTTTTTTTTCTAGAAAAAAATGTGATGAACTAATAATATAGAGTAAATAAAACAAATTTCAAATTATAATTTACGAAAAAAAAGTTCCACTTTGCCAGCACGGGGACTAGAACCGATACCTTTGCTGTTACTAGCCTGCTTTCTTAACCACAAAACCAATTTTACTTACGAACATAGTGCTTATTTTTTCAGTATATATAGCTGCAAATGCCTATAAAATAATATGATATTTGCTTGAGAAAAATTTATTTATTTCATTTTAAGAGATATGTTGTTAAGTTGAGAGATTTGAACGTCTTGAGGGCCAATTTAAGAGTTATGTGTAGCTAGTCAATGAGTAATAGGGTCACGTTTTACTATGAATATTTGAGTAGTTGTGTTTTACGTTATTCAAACTTGCAACACATTTCTTTTTACACGCAACTACAGTTTTTATCACCCATAGTTTTTGCACAAACAATTAGCTGTATACAGTTTTACGTTGTTGAGTGTCCGCCATTGTCCTGAAGCTCATGGATACGGGTCAATATGGTACAAACATTTCTTAAGGTCTATTACGAACACAGCCCTTGTAGTTTTACAAACGAGTAGTTTTACAAGATATATCTTTGTACTGTTACAAGTATTTCTAAAATTACAAACAATTGCTCAGTAAAAATTACAAATATTTTTCGCAGTGAACCTACAGGCGTTATGAATGGTACCATGTTAGACTGCATAGAAGTATAAATTAGTTTCAGGTGCTTTATTATGTAACTTTAGTTTGCTTAAGGAGGAGAGGTAAGAATAATTGTGATGTTACCAGTTATTGTGTCATAAAGTGTATTCAGCATTAATTATTGACATTTCATCCTTGATAAGGCAGGGTTTATCACTGAGATGATTGAATACACGTGATATCGATGGAGCACTCTTATTTATAAACCATTCCAAATTAAAAATACTGTTCTCGTTTTAGAAAATTTCAAATTAAAACGGAAAATTAACCGAAAAACTATGTGTGNTTCCAAATTAAAAATACTGTTCTCGTTTTAGAAAATTTCAAATTAAAACGGAAAATTAACCGAAAAACTATGTGTGTAACCATACGCTCGAACGTAAAGAAGAAATGACTATGTGTTAGTAACATTTTAACTCGTTACATTTAATCGTAAGCGAAGACGTAGAATATCTGATATTGATGGTAAAATTTCTTGGAAAAACAGTGAAAATTGCACATAAATTATGTATTTACAATAACTGTGAATCTGTGATTTTACTTTTGTTTAATTGAAAAAAGACACGTAAATTGTATTATCAGAGTTGCGATGTGTGTGTAAATTTACTTTCCATGGTGAAATAATACACGTGCATTACCGTTAATGTTCTGCTACAAAGCAGTTTAATTTTACACCTACGTAAAATTAGTAGTACAGTGTAATTGTTATGTTATTAATTTTTAGGATAAATTACACTGACATGGAGTGTTTAAACAACGACCACGTGACAGTAAAAATTAACAATTAAAGATTTTATTACAAGGAGTTTGCGTATTTTTCATATTTAAAAAAGTGTGTACAACTACATTGAAATTGAGTGTGATAACGTTACTGCAAAAATACTNACGACCACGTGACAGTAAAAATTAACAATTAAAGATTTTATTACAAGGAGTTTGCGTATTTTTCATATTTAAAAAAGTGTGTACAACTACATTGAAATTGAGTGTGATAACGTTACTGCAAAAATACTCAATTTAGATTTTAGTGCAGAGAAGTGTGTAGTTTTAAATGTACTTCAAAATGTGTTAATTAACGCCAATATTATGTTTTCAACCTTAACATTCACGCCTTTAAGCCAGAGAGTTGTATTACTCTCTGGATTCTCAAGAACATTGTCGAAAATTACATGCGCTGCAGTTATTTTTTACAAATTACGCATACAAATGTAAAATTACAATAATTGTTTATGTGTGGATTGACGTTTATTTTGAGAGTGTACCTTGGAAAGCGTAGGGGTAGTCTGTCGACTCCGAGGCGTGCTGGTCTGCCGGTTGTCCGCTGGCCTGGCTGGTGCCGTAGGAGAACGTCGGCGAAGCTGTGCGGTAGGCGGGCTGCCTCTCGTCGCGAGGCTGGCTGGACGCCTGCTGGTCGTTGGCCGGCGACCCTGCAACGAGCACCTCACGTCACATCTCCGTTACTCAACAGTGTGACGGACATTCATCATCGCTTTAGAGAGTATAGTCTACTAGCGAACCGGCCCGGCTTTGCCCGGTAACAATTTAGTTTTTAAAGCGATATTATGAAAGAGAAAAACGGTTAACCTGGGTCATCCTTAAAAGATGAACATATGCTACCGCGGACTTTTCTGTAGACCTTTTTGATACCTACAATTCTGTAGTACATTAATTTGATGTATCTCTTAAGGTTTAGTCAGCGCAAGCCATGTAAGCACCCTAAAAGTTGTTTTTTTACGACTTGATTATAAACGGTTGGACATTTCTCTACTATTATTACATTAAATATAAATGTATTATACACCAAAACCTTTCTCAAGAAATTCTCTGAGTGATGTTGAAAACCACATCAAAATCTATTAAATAGTTTAGAAGTACTAAGCGAATACGCAGACAGACGCGGATAAGCGACTTTCCTTTATACTATTTACATATTCAATATATCTTCACATCTTTCAAATTAAAACTTTGGAAAATATCACCACGTATAACAATTCCGGTCGTTTCCTAAATATTTCATGTATCACAAGCGTTTTATGCTCCCTTAAAAAAAAAATCTTATTTGGATTTAATTTAAAATTAACATTTATTTCAAACCTATATCAGTTATAACGTTTTCATTTATAATAGCCACGAATGAAACCAGAGAGAACATTTGTGTATTGGTAATGCCTAGTAAGAAATAGTTATCATGCAAAACAGTATTATACTGAGTGCACACAAATGTGAATTTCCCCTTTTATGTAATTGTCGAGGCGTTTTTGCATGACGCGGAGGAATAGCCTGGAAGTAGAACTTTGGAAGGGCTTCAGAAGAGTTTTAAGTAATCTTGAATGGACTATAATTAAATTTTGCAGGTTTTATGGAATTCTATATAGCAAAGCGAAGAAAGGGCAATCCTACATCCGATTTAGAGTCCGGTGACGTCCTGGCCAGCGCTGTTACCCAAGCTTCATTGTAGAGCGACTCACCGCCCCGACGAGAGGTGNAGAGTCCGGTGACGTCCTGGCCAGCGCTGTTACCCAAGCTTCATTGTAGAGCGACTCACCGCCCCGACGAGAGGTGTGTTGGTGTGATGTGCCATTTCCTACGATCAGCGCACCCCACTGGTGGTGATTGAAGGAACCCGGACGGCGCTGCGATACGTCCAGGAAATTCTGCGACCATGTGTGCTCCCCTTCATGGTGCGACTTGACAACCCCATTTTCCAGCAGTATGATGTACGCGCATCTCTGACCTGCCTTCGTGAGATGTCAACATGCTTCCTTGGCCAGCGAGTTCCCCAGACCTCTCGCCCATCGAGAGTGCTCGGAATAAGATCGGATGGCAACTTCGGCCAGCTGCGACTACTGTGAATTTGGAGTGTCAGTTGCGCCGGCTGTGGCAAGATCTTCCTCAGGAGAACATCCAACGTCTGTATGCCACTATACACGACCGTATCGCCACCTTTCTCATGCTACGACTGGTCCATCAGCATTCTATGTGCATCTTGCAACTGTTGGTCCCCTACAGTATATGCATGGTGTGGTACAATATTTAGATATTTTTTTTCGTATACACACTACTATGTCATGTGCCTGTACCCGATTACGTGCCCCTGCGATGGCAATTTCAGGGTGGTCAATTGTTTTGTAAATGAGTGGGTGAAAATATTTAGAGGCTCTTAACATCGAGATCTTGGGAGCCGATGAGGGTGGAGTGAGGCGAGTATGAAGCAGCGCTGGAATGCAAGGGCGGTGTAAACGGTAGATCTATGAGAAAACACCCCGATCAGCGGCATAGTCCGGCACGATTCCCTCATGCAAGAATCCTAGGGTGACTCCGCCGGAAATTGGAACAGGTTCGCCTTGGTGGGAGTCGAGTAGTCTAACCACTACACCACCACGGCCCCTTGTAAATGAGTGTACGTTAATACGTCGGTGATAGAAATTAGTTAAACCAGTGTATGCATTGTTTGTGATGAGAATTTGTGTGAATGATNTACGTTAATACGTCGGTGATAGAAATTAGTTAAACCAGTGTATGCATTGTTTGTGATGAGAATTTGTGTGAATGATATATGCATTGAAATATGACAACTGAAATTTTTTTTTACGTACGTATGAACGAGTTCAGTTTTAAGTACTGCGTGAAGTGACTGTTAATCTGGACTTGACGGATGTTCTTCATTAATGTTTTTACGTTCTGAATGTGACATCCTCAGTAAAAAATAATAATAAGTTCCTGCAATTACATGACCAAACCGTATTACCATACGAAAACTGTCATCGTGAATACGTTCACTGACAATCACTGCACCGCCTTGCACTTGATTCCGAAAGTGCACGTAAACCAGAGGTGTTTTCTACACGGCGTTCTTAATTCTGATTCGTTTTATTGGGGCAAGCCCTCTGCCACAACCCACGATTTTCAAACGATCGTTGCAATATCCCAGTTTAGATTCTGCGTAATTTAGCAGCGGGGATAACATATCTGCCTCATGCCTCTCTCTAAGCATGTTCGATTACAAGGCACGAAACTACACCGCTCCGAGATTGTGTCAGAACAACGTAGCATTATCGATCAAGCATAAAATTAAAAGAAACATTTACATCGTTCAATTTCTTACTGACCTTCATTCATAGACACATAAATTATTTTCATATGCGTTAATGTTTGCAAAACTGCGGGTTAGTGGTTATAAAGTCATTGTTTAATAGGTTTTCTTTGTAACAGCGTGAGAAACACAAAAAATATTTTTGGTTATGAAGTCGGTTTTTTTTTGGGATTTACTCATATTTTGCATATTTACTCAGGACTCTCTTTGAACGTAGCACCTGTTGATGTTAAGCTACTTTGAAACTCGACTATGACCAACCACCCTCGTGACAATAATAAGCCCTCCGCTGCAAGAAAATAAGCAAATTTTATTCACATTGTTGGTTTCAATTGGAAAAGAAATACTTCAAATAACTTGTTTTCCCGTAAAATTTATCTCTGCTAGCGCTTTATAAAGAAATTTACATGTAGAAATTTAAGGAAGATGATACATTTAAATTTGAGATATTTCTGAGTAATTCAATAACTATTTTGCATATTTCAACTTTTTGAAATTTTGCTAATTGATGTGTAAGGACGAATATTTCGGTGAACACAGTATCTGTCTAGCTACGTAAATAACGTCAACTGTTATTATTGTTTTTGTACTGCCCTCACTAGCCGTAAATTCTCAACTCTCAAAGTTATGTGTAATTTCCTATAAAGTAATTTTGCACTAAGATGCAGTATGTTGGTAACATAATTAATATGATTTTTCATTTATCGAATACGTAGCAGTGTAGCTTTTAACTCATAATATTATTCAGAATGGTTTCAAATCTTTTTCTGCCGCAGTTCTAAGGTTTATTCTACTCAGGTTCGAAAGCTCAATGCTAATAGTTCGGCTAATATTTATTTTAGACCTATTGAACACTGGTTTTGCATGTATCATTTATTTTCTTGGTTTTACATGCAAATAAATGTCATAACTGTAATTTTATTTATATATAATACTGCGATTGTTATTGTATTGTTTAATATTCAGTCGTAAAACTGGTTCTACCAGAACGTTGTTTCAACCAATTATTTTAATTAGATTTGAAAACCGAATCGAAAAACAAAAACATATTCCGACAAGAGTTATATTTTTGCCCACCCTTAAATTCGTAACTTTTTTTTCTCACTAATATAAGCGTGTTTTCGAAATCTGAGTACCAAACACAATTGCACTTTTACCGTTTACTCTTGTAAACGGCATTTAAAGGCGTGAACAATAGTTACAAAAAAAGTTAATAGTTGAAACAGACAGAATTTATCTTTTAACCGCCAGCTTAAAAGCGATCACTTTGAATCACCAGCGCACTTTACGGCCAAACTGCCCCATGAAGTGCCCTCGTTTCGTTCTCAACCCAAGTAGAATAAAAACCATGCCTGTTCTTACCGAAAGCATGGTTGGCGAGGGTGTCCATGTGGNCTCACCCTTAAATTCGTAACTTTTTTTTCTCACTAATATAAGCGTGTTTTCGAAATCTGAGTACCAAACACATTTGCACTTTTACCGTTTACTCTTGTAAACGGCATTTCAAGGCGTGAACAATAGTTACAAAAAAAGTTAATAGTTGAAACAGACAGAATTTCTCTTTAAGCCGCCAGCTTAAAAGCGATCACTTTGAATCACCAGCGCACTTTACGGCCAAACTGTCCCATTAAGTGCCCTCGTTTCGTTGTCAACCCGAGTAGAATAAAAACCTGGCCTGTTCTTACCGAAAGCATGGTTGGCGAGGGTGTCCATGTGGTTCGGGACGGTATACGCACCTCCGTGGCTCTCCGGGAGGGTGGTGTTCGCAGCTGCAACAGAGGCTACGACGACCACGCAGACATACCAGCGCATCCTGGTAACAATCAGACGTGAACACACCTTCTACACACTCTTCGCGTTAAACTGAACATACCTTAAAGCCCTCCTCAAGACATACTTACATGCAAACTGTGGTATCATTCCACGACACGCACGATTAACATTGCGACGGGCCTGGTCGTTTTGTTCGTGCGTCGGCCCAGTGAAACTCAGACAGTTTTATAAAAGCCTATATTTTACGAATTTACTCATTATTACATTTATATAGATTAAAACCGGACAGCAAAAGAAATAATTTCAGTGTGCACAAATTTTTACGTGACAATTTGAATTTGAAGTTAAAACATGGAGCCTCTTTCCCTTCGTCGTTAGCAGCTTGACTGGGCGCATTCCAATCAGCGTTCTCCCTTTAACATATGTGGCTTCAATAATGCTCTCACCCATGAACAGCCTGCCTATTTTTATCTCACTCCCTAAAGAAATAATAAAGTGGGGAGATCATATTTGTTCCGTGGATCTGTGAGTCAGTGTATGTGTGACTCTTCTCCTAAAAACCCATGCACATGATTTCAACAAAATGTATATAGACCGTGTTTTGCTCTTATTTACAAAACTAATTTTTTACTTAATTTTGTGTTTTGCATCGTATATCGGGAACCGCATGTCTGTTTTGAAACAAAAATTGTAGGTTTACACTTTACACTGTCAACATACAATTCAAAATTCCACGTCCACATTACACTGCAATTTTTAAAGATAGGTCCACCTGAATAAATAAAGCTACTGCATTATAACTTAAAAGCTTCCCATATGATTTCCGTCAAGTTCGTTGCATGGTTAGTTCTATGGCAGGTTCCCTAAACTCAAATTCGTTTTATTAGCTAAGACCCTTAACTTGTATGGTGAACTTATAAATATTTTTATACCATTCTATACCTATCGAACTTTTAGTACCATTTCAACTACACGTAGTGCGGCATAAATATATACTGCAAACATTAAATACGAAAATTTGCAGTCTCTTTATGTCCGTGATTTTAAGATAATCGTAATCATANAGACCATGTTTTGCTCTTATTTACAAAACTAATTTTTTACTTAATTTTGTGTTTTGCATCGTATATCGAGAACCGCATGTCTGTTTTGAAACAAAAATTGTACGTTTACACTTTACACTGTCAACATACAATTCAAAATTCCACGTCCACATTACACTGCAATTTTTAAAGATAGGTCNTGAACATACCTTAAAGCCCTCCTCAAGACATACTTACATGCAAACTGTGGTATCATTCCACGACACGCACGATTAACATTGCAACGGGCCTGGTCGCTTTGTTCGTGCGTCGGCCCAGTGGAACTCAGATAGTTTTATAAAAGCCTATATTTTACGAATTTACTCATTATTACATTTAAATAGATTAAAAACGGACAGCAAAAGAAATAATTTCAGTGTGCACAAATTTTTACGTGACAATTTGAATTCGAAGTTAAAACATGGAGCCTCTTTCCCTCCGTCGTTAGCAGTTTGACTGGGCGCATTCCAATCAGCGTTCTACCTTTAACATATGTGGCTTCAATAATGCTCTCACCCATAAACAGCCTGCCTATTTTTATCTCACTCCCTAAAGAAATAATAAAGTGGGGAGATCATATTTGTTCCGTGGATCTGNAAACAGCCTGCCTATTTTTATCTCACTCCCTAAAGAAATAATAAAGTGGGGAGATCATATTTGTTCCGTGGATCTGTGAGTCAGTGTATGTGTGACTCTTCTCCTAAAAACCCATGCACATGATTTCAACAAAATGTATATAGACCGTGTTTTGCTCTTATTTACAAAACTAATTTTTTACTTAATTTTGTGTTTTGCATCGTATATCGGGAACCGCATGTCTGTTTTGAAACAAAAATTGTAGGTTTACACTTTACACTGTCAACATACAATTCAAAATTCCACGTCCACATTACACTGCAATTTTTAAAGATAGGTCCACCTGAATAAATAAAGCTACTGCATTATAACTTAAAAGCTTCCCATATGATTTCCGTCAAGTTCGTTGCATGGTTAGTTCTATGGCAGGTTCCCTAAACTCAAATTCGTTTTATTAGCTAAGACCCTTAACTTGTATGGTGAACTTATAAATATTTTTATACCATTCTATACCTATCGAACTTTTAGTACCATTTCAACTACACGTAGTGCGGCATAAATATATACTGCAAACATTAAATACGAAAATTTGCAGTCTCTTTATGTCCGTGATTTTAAGATAATCGTAATCATACAGATTTTACTAAATATTCTGAAGACCATTAAACTCATTCCTACTATTTTCACATGATATACGTCTGCCGTAGGGCACCAAAACGAACATGGTTTTCAAACGTTAGTCACTTCGAAATTGTGACTAAATAAATATTTTATATTAGTAGGCCAGGTATAAATGCATTGTCTGCCGAAAAAATTAGGCCTGTTTCAACCAAACTTGGTATGCTAGCAGTATGTCAGTCGAATGTTAAATTAACTAATTCATTACTTTTTTATACGCCGAGTGGCAAGATACCGCTACTTGTGATATACAAATTATATTTAATGTTTCATGAACGACATAAATTAATCATAGCAAATTCAGCGTGAAAGTAATACTATTACAAACAGCCTGATGTATGGAATTTTAATAGATAAATTACTTAGTGTACTTTAAAAATGGCTGCCTCGGTATATTTCGTGTTACATTATTATTCACTGGAAACATAAAACCGATTTTAACCTTTAATTGGCATGCCGTCAGTTCTTATTTACTGCTATAAGAATGTATAACCTTTTAAGTTAACCGTATTAAAAGTTCAGCAATTTATAAGCATCAACTTATACAAACTTTACAACCGAGACCCACCAAATTGTCCATGCAAACAAAAGCATGAAAGGTCGCCTTAGTTTGTCAGTCTATTATTTTCAGAATTTTAGTTATAGCTGAAGTGGAATATGTAATATCTCTGGTAATTTAAATATACTTAACTAAAAGTTGGTTTCCTTTAGTGCCTCCTGTGTGCACTACATTTTGTAAGCAGCAGATACAATCGTCCGCCATTTTCGAAAATTCTGCTACAAGAATTTTTCGAGACCTTCATTATACACCGCTGAACATGGCAATCGCTACACTCTCTTTCTTTACGTGGAACTTTATTAAACCATCGNAGACCTTCATTATACACCGCTGAACATGGCAATCGCTACACTCTCTTTCTTTACGTGGAACTTTATTAAACCATCGCCGGCTGATAGATGATAGAGCAATGAGTAGTGATAAGACTTTGACGCATAGAGAGTTAGTTGTTCAGCATCCGCACAGCACATGTTCAGCATGGGGTGCAGCCTACTCTACCGGGTGTGTAGGCAGAGATGTGACGAGGCGTTCCATCATACAGGTGGCGGATAGTGTACTAAGGCAAACACCTTTATGCTTCATGCGACTGCACGCGTAGACCAGACAGTGTGTGGGCAGGTGGTTGACGCTACACCGCACCATCATATCTCGTACGTGTTCGATAGGGAACAAATCTATANACAGTGTGTGGGCAGGTGGTTGACGCTACACCGCACCATCATATCTCGTACGTGTTCGATAGGGAACAAATCTATAGAGACCTAGCAGGCTAAGGAATTGTGTCTACAACTTGTAGAGCCTTGTTGGGAGATGCGTTCTGCATAGGAACGAGCATTATTTTGCAGCATGACAGTGTTGCATGCTTGCTGCTTTGCATCGCTTCCCTCGTCACCCTTCCCACTCGAGTAGCGAAACAGCGTGTCAGGGACAGAGTGGTAACGCGAGAGGTGCGCGGCGATTTACAAAGGCGAGCCGTCGCATGTGCAAGATAAGCCTATTGAAGCTTAAGCGTTCCTTACGTTTAGCGGATTGGATTTCAGGGGTTATCGTTGAAAGAATGTTCTTGTCATCGCCCCTCTAGCCTCTCTCAGCGATACTCGAGGTGTGGGAAACCTTCTAGATCATGCCCAGTGAGACGACNTGTCATCGCCCCTCTAGCCTCTCTCAGCGATACTCGAGGTGTGGGAAACCTTCTAGATCATGCCCAGTGAGACGACGGTGGGCCTCCGAACCAACAGTTCAGAGACCGGGGGATTGTGCAACCTTAAGCACCAAGTGTGAGAAGACAACGAAGCGACGAGCCAGCATTGCGTCATGCGGTGACGACAACGACCAGCGGGAGTGAAGTCTGTGGACTTGTACAGCGGACAGTGAGACAGACGGGCGGGACTATTGANTGACGACAACGACCAGCGGGAGTGAAGTCTGTGGACTTGTACAGCGGACAGTGAGACAGACGGGCGGGACTATTGAACTGGATGCTTGAGTGACAAAACATTTGGAATTATGTCAACAGACAGATTGCATATGTGCAAATTATGAGTGTNTGAACTGGATGCTTGAGTGACAAAACATTTGGAATTATGTCAACAGACAGATTGCATATGTGCAAATTATGAGTGTTAATTAAGATACTGCAACCAATAGAGATATACTGATTAGAATTTTAATTAAAATTGAGACAAATATTAAATATTGGGCTCACTTAGAATAAAAAGAGTAATAGTGAANTGAACTGGATGCTTGAGTGACAAAACATTTGGAATTATGTCAACAGACAGATTGCATATGTGCAAATTATGAGTGTAAATTAAGATACTGCAACCAATAGAGATATATTGATTAGAATTTTAATTAAAATTGAGACAAATATTAAATATTGGGCTCACTTAGAATAAAAAGAGTAATAGTGAAGCTAGATAGTTTAATGTTGCAAATAATAGTAGTGTTGAATAAAATAAAAATCTATTTTAGTTCTTTTATTTTCATTAAGACCTCCGTCCCTCACAAACTTGGATAACAAGCTCGGATAAGCGTCTCTGGCGTCTCGTAACAATAGCATCGGGTCTGTGCTGTCTTAGTACCTTCAACAACCACGGGACGCGACCGAGAATCATAACCAATGACAACCCGTACCATAACAACGGGTGTCCGGGACGAATGGCGTTCACTAATCACTTTAGGATCATTGCATTGCTCACTGTTTGGGCCAATCCTGCTGCGATCCTCATCTGCATTAATATTCTTGCAGGACTCACCGTAGAAGACAATGCATTGCCATTCCTCTGTCCAGTGTTGTTTTCGGTCTCATTGACGGTGCGGTGAACGTCATGCCCACAGGCCAGCCTCATTCAAACGGTGAAGAACATTTTTGTTAAGTTAAGATCGGCAATTGCAGTGTGTGCGCCAACAGAATGCAGGATCTTTATGGATGCGATGCCACGATCTTTTACTCCACACGTCTGCGGATACGACGACCTTCTCTGTCTTAAGTGCGTCTGGCAGAACCAGTACCTACTCTGCGTGACTTACGATCTGTACGTCTCCGCACCTGCACACGTCGTGTCACAATGGTGACTGCACGGCTGAGATTAATGGCTATAAGGCAAGCTGATCCTCTGCTTCGTGCAGTCTCGCCATACGATCCCGTCCAAATTGGGTCTGAGTGGTGATGACAGCACGATGTCGTGGCACACTGATCTGCCTCTCAACATGCAAACCTTTGCCTTTACAGCCTGTTGTATGGCCTTTTTTAAGCACTCTGCATTGGGCACAAGCGCACCCTATATCACGAGTTGCAGTGACGTTTATGCGACGTCATTTTAACCATTTGCACTGCATAATTAGTATATGGTCTTGATTTTATTTCAACTGGATGACACCTTGTGGGTGTAGCGACTTCCATGTCCAGGAGATAATAATAATAAAACTGATAGAAAATTCCTTTTGCTGAGTCAATGTTTTAATTTCAGGAAGATTATTTGCACACAAGTACAGAAGAAAGGAGTCTAGTTAAAACTGTAATATGCATTAATTCTTATTACCCTCATCCCCCCCCCACCCTAAGTTATGACAACTATCTTGGCTTATATGTGGAAACAAATTTCCTTTTCGAATATGAGGAAAGTCATAAATAGTTACGACATTTTTTTTGGTCTAAAAAATTATTTTTTATAATAAGTCACATGATTAAGCCTTCTGGTAAAAAAATCGGGGACATTTCAAATACATTTAAATAAAACCGAATAGCACTAACACCAGTTTCTTACCTGGTATTTGAACCCGTGAACCCTCGCCGCTTAGGATGAAGTAGTAGCCAAACACGGCTCGTTAGTGTCTGCTATGCAAATGTTTCGCGAGGTTTGTTTACGCGCCGACGACTTGGTGCAGTGCACGACGGTCGAGCTGTTCTGTTACTCGGAGAAACGCAGACTGGGGTTCCCGCGGGACACTCCCGCCAGTTTTTATCAACTGTCCTCGTGCGAGGTGATCTGTTCCGGCACGCTCTCAGCGGCCAGACGTGAGCACTGCGNACCAGTTTTTATCAACTGTCCTCGTGCGAGGTGATCTGTTCCGGCACGCTCTCAGCGGCCAGACGTGAGCACTGCGTGTTTTCGAAAGGTAGTTTTTTTTTAGCAAAGCGGGTGGTGAAGAGAGAGAGGGGGGTAACTCCGGCTTGGAGCGGGCGGGCGTGACCCGGTGACACGCGTGACCCCGTGACCTCTCCGCTGTCTGGAGGAGGACCGCTTAGTGCCGGCAGCGCGAGACAAGTGCCGCACTCGCTGCTCCGAGANTGTCATCGCCCCTCTAGCCTCTCTCAGCGATACTCGAGGTGTGGGAAACCTTCTAGATCATGCCCAGTGAGACGACTTAAGCCGCGGTGGGCCTCCGAACCAACAGTTCAGAGACCGGAGGATTGTGCAACCTTAAGCACCAAGTGTGAGAAGACAACGAAGCAACGAGCCAGCATTGCGTCATGCGGCGACGACAACGACCAGCGGGAGTGAAGTCTGTGGACTTGTACAGCGGACAGTGAGACAGACGGGCGGGACTATTGAACTGGATGCTTGAGTGACAAAACATTTGGAATTATGTCAACAGACAGATTGCATATGTGCAAATTATGAGTGTTAATTAAGATACTGCAACCAATAGAGATATATTGATTAGAATTTTAATTAAAATTGAGACAAATATTAAATATTGGGCTCACTTAGAATAAAAAGAGTAATAGTGAAGCTAGATAGTTTAATGTTGCAAATAATAGTAGTGTTGAATAAAATAAAAATCTATTTTAGTTCTTTTATTTTCATTAAGACCTCCGTCCCTCACAAACTTGGATAACAAGCTCGGATAAGCGTCTCTGGCGTCTCGTAACAATAGCATCGGGTCTGTGCTGTCTTAGTACCTTCAACAACCACGGGACGCGACCGAGAACCATAACCAATGACAACCCGTGCCATAACAACGGGTGTCCTGGACGAATGGCGTTCACGAATCACTGCAGAATCGTTTCATTGCTCACTGTGGTGGGGGCCAATCCTGCTGCGACCATCATCTGCATTAATATTCTTGCCGGACTCACCGTAGAAGACAATGCTTTGCCATTCCTCTGTCCAGTGTTGTTTTCGGTCTCATTGACGGCGCGGTGAACGTCATGCCCGCAGGCCAGCCTCACTCAAACGGCAAAGAACATTTTTCGTTAGGTTAAGATCGGCAATTGCAGTGTGGGTGCCAACAAACTGCAGGATCTCTATGGATGCGATGCCACGATCTGTTACTCCACGTCGGCGGATACGACGACCTTCTCTGTCTTTAGTGCGTCTGGCAGGACCAGTACCTACTCTGCGTGACTAACGATCTGTACGTATCCGCGCCTGCACACGTCGTGCCACAATGATGACTGTACGGCTGAGATGAATGGCTATAAGAAAAGCTGACCCTCTGCTTCGTGCAGTCTGGCCATACGATCCTGTTCAAATTGGGTTAGAGTGGTGATAGTATTCGACAGCACAATGTCGTGGCACGCTGATCTGCCTCTTAACACGCAAACCATTGCCTTTAGAGCCTGTTGTATGGCATTTTTTAAGCACTCTGTATTGGACACAAGCGCGCCCTATATCACGAGTTGCAGTGACGTTTATGAGACGCCATTTTAACAATTTGCACTGCATAGTTAGTACTTTCTATGGTCTTGATTTTATTTCAAGTGAATGACACATTGTGGGTGTAGCGGTATCCATGTCCAGGAGATAATAATAATAAAACTGATAGAAAATTATTTTTGCTGACTCATTGTTTTAATTTTAGGAAGATTATTTGCACACAACTACAGAAGAAAGAATTCTAGTTAATACTGTAATATGCATTAATTCTTATTACCCTCATCTCATCCCCCTCCCCTAAGTTATGACAACTATCTTGGCAAATTTCCTTTTATAATATCAGGAGAGTCATAAATAGTTATGATATTTTTTATTTTTTTTTTATTTTTGGTTGTAAAATTAATTTTTTATATTAATGCACCTGATTAAGTCTTCTGGTAAAAAATCGGTGGCATTAAAAAAAACATTTAAATAAAACCGAATAGCATTAAGACCAGTGTCTTACCTGGTATTTGAACCCGTGAACCCTCGCCGCTAAGGATGAAGTAGTAGCCAAACACGGCTCGTTGGCGTCTGCTATGCAAACGTTTCGCAAGTTTTGTTTACGCGCCGACGACTTGGCGCAGTGCACGATGGTCGAGCTGTCAGCCCGGAGAAATGCAGACTGGGGTTCCCGCGGGACACTCCCACCAGTTTTTATCAACTGTCCTCGTGCGAGGTGATCTGTTCCGGCACGCTCTCAGCGGCCAGACGTGAGCACTGCGTGTTTTCGAAAGGTAGTTTTTTTTTAGCAAAGCGGGTGGTGAAGAGAGAGAGGGGGGTAACTCCGGCTTGGAGCGGGCGGGCGTGACCCGGTGACACGCGTGACCCCGTGACCTCTCCGCTGTCTGGAGGAGGACCGCTTAGTGCCGGCAGCGCGAGACAAGTGCCGTACTCACCGCTCCGAGAGAGACGTCACTCGGCAGGTTCTGGAAGTAGCGGGTCCACGCGCTGTTGACTCCCTGAGGCAGGGTCGGCGTGGATGGACAGGTATAGTATCTTCGCCGTATCTTCAAACTTTTTGAATAAAAACTTTGAAAAAATCACCCCATGTTTGACGTATGTATTTGTTTCCCAAATACGTCTTATATCGCAAGCGTTTCACACTTCGGTTTTTGGTTAAATCTACAATTATCTAAAAACTACAATATCTCATTTGTAATTTAAATTAATAAAAACGAAGAGATAGTAGGTGTGTTGTTAATGCCTAGTAAGAAATAGTTCGCATGCAATATATTATTAAACAAAGTGCTCTACAATACTGTGCATGGTGTGCTTGGTAAAATTTTTTAGGTTTAAGGGGCCGTGGTGGTGAAGTGGTTAGACTGCTCGCCTCCACAAGGGCGAACCAAGCTCGATTCCTAGCGAGGGTCACCCCCAGATTTTCGAATGTGGGAATCGTGCAGGACGGTGCGGCTGTTCGGCGGGTTTTCTCGAGGATCTCCCGTTTCCCACGACCAACCATTCCACCGCTGCTCCATACTAACCTCGCTCTAAATACCTCGATATTAAGAGCCGCCCAAACCTCTTCATTCATTCACTCACTCAATCAATCAATCACGGTTACTTCGAACTTTTCTGAAGCCATGCTATAGTTCTAGTTCCAGGATAATCCACCTCATTCTAACAAAAGTTTAACTAAATATAGAAAATTACACCTACGGGACAAGGTACTGGATTCGTGGGTATTCAATTAAATATACTTTTCCACAACAGCTATTTCTTACTAGGCGTTACCAGCGCACCTATTTTCTCCCTGTTCTTATTCATAGTAATTATAAACTAAATATTAAAATTTATAGATCGAAAATAAATCAAATTACCATTTAACAAAAAATAAGGTAGTTTTATATTAACACATGTATAAAANAATTTATAGATCGAAAATAAATCAAATTACCATTTAACAAAAAATAAGGTAGTTTTATATTAACACATGTATAAAACTCTTGTAAAAAGTGACAAATCTATTAAACAAGTAAACAATTCATACATAGGCTGATTATACAAAAGATTGAATCAGAAAGTGTGAAGAAACCGCAAATGGACTAATCTATTCGCGGTATCTTCACATTTTTAAAGTCAAACCTTTGAAAAATAACGCCATGTTTTACGTGTATGTTTGTTTGTTTCCTAAGCATGTCGTGAATCAGAAGCGTTTTATACTTCTCTTTTCGGATAAATCGATGTTTAAATTGTATTTTATTTATAATTTATAACATATATTTTATAATGAACATGAATAAAAACAGAAATAAAACAAGTGTGTTGGTAATTCCTATCAAGGAATAGATTTCCTAAGACATATTAATAAACTGAGTGTCCACGAAGCAGGTCATCAGAAAAGTTGGAAGTAACGACGAATAGACTATAAAAGTATTTTGAGGGACGCAGCNGTGTCCACGAAGCAGGTCATCAGAAAAGTTGGAAGTAACGACGAATAGACTATAAAAGTATTTTGAGGGACGCAGCATCAGGCCGTTTTTAGCCTACTGTCCGAAGGAAAGAAAGGCTTATGAGATCACATTACTGCTTGAGTGTGTGCGTCTTAGCGTGTGTGTATCTACCCTTTCAATTTTAGAACGCTTCTACCAAATTTCACTAAACTTTGTATACATATAACACTTAGTAAGCAAACCTGACTTATATTGTTTTAAACTACATCGGAAACTTGCTTTCTAAATGTCGGCCATTTTAATATATTTTGGGCGATGTCATATTTCGGGAACCATTCAACGGATCTAAATAAAATTTTGTATTCTGGCAGAGCATTGTGTAAGCATTCAATTTTGAGATGCGCATTGTTGTTGGTCCACCATTTTGTAAGATAGCACCAATTAAAAAAGAAAATGTTTACATTATATCTCGAAAACTATTTAATCAATGCTCACCTAATTTGGCATGTAAGTAATACTATAATAGGCCATGTAAACGTAAGTGATGGAAATTCATTAGTTAATAATTTGCAAAATGATGGCTATACAAAAGTTTTATATCTATTTGGTATATCTGACATACCATTTAAAAAAATTCGACCAAATTTTGTGTTTTGAAAGTTTATATTACTAGTATCATTTATACAACTTCTGTCGGTCATTTTGGAAGATAGCATGGTACAAAAAAATAAGGATATATCATAACTCGGTAAATAATTAATTTATTCCTACCAAATTTGGCAAACAATTAGTACCAATGCAGATGATGTTAAGTGATATGTTTTAAGCATGTCAGATACTTTATTTCCAAAATGGCGGATATATAGCCATTTCTAGAATAGTATACAACATCGTTCAACTATGTAATCAAATCCATCATAATTTTGTATACTAGCAGTAGACAGTACATCTATAAATTTTATCTACGTTAAAGGTGTTTTGTCCACCATTTTGTAAGATAGTGCCATTCTAATAAAATAAAGTTTTTGTGTCATATCTCGAAAAAGAATTGACAAATTCCTATCAAATTTGGCAAACAAGTAGTACTGAGGCAAATGATGTCAAGTGGTATGTTTAAAGCATGCCTGACATTTATCTTCAAAATGGTGGTCATACAGTCATTTTTATCTTAGTATGCTATACCGCCGAAACAAGGAAATCAATTTCAACTAAACTTTGTATGATGTCAGGATATATTACAAATATAAACTGTTTATACATAGAAAATCTTTTGCCCGCCATTTTGTAAGATAGCGCCATGTGACTAAATAAAATTTTTTGGTCATATCACGGGAAAGAATTGACAAATTCCTTCCAAATTTGGCAAATATATAGTACTGCATCAGGGGGTGTGAACTGGTATGGTTATGTAGGTCAGGCAATTATTTTCAAAATTGAACTTATATAAATATTTTAGCTCAGTATATTTCATTAACGAAACTAATTCCAACTTAATTTTACATGTGGGAGTACCTATTACAATAATCAAATTTGTATATTCAGAGACTCATTTATCTGCCATTTTGTAAGATAGCCCAACCAATAAAAAATAATGATTTTATCTCGTATCTCGGGAAACAATCAACCCATTCTTACATGATTTGGCGAAGACGTTGTATTGTGGTAGGTTATAAAAATAAATGTATTTTTTTTTAAATAGGAAACACTTTTTTCCAGAATGGCGGCTATAAACTCATTTTAGNTTGACGTATGTATTTGTTTCCCAAATACGTCTTATATCGCAAGCGTTTCACACTTCGGTTTTTGGTTAAATCTACAGTTATCTAATAATTACAATATCTCATTTGTAATTTAAATTAATAAGAAGGAAGAGATAGTAGGTGTGTTGTTAATGCCTAGTACGAATTAGTTCACATGCAATATATTATTAAAGAACGTGCTCATCAATACTGTGCGTGGTCTGCTTGGTATAATTTTTTAGGTTCAGGGGGCCGCGGTGGTGAAGTAGTTAGACTGCTCGCCTCCACATAGGCGAACCGAGCTCGATTCCCGGCGGGAGTCACACCTGGATTTTAGCATGTGGGAATCGTGCAGGACGATGCTNGGGAATCGTGCCGGACGGTGCTGCTGTTCGGCGGGTTTTCTCGGGGATCTCCCGTTTCCCACGACCAACCATTCCGCCGCTGCTCCATACTAACCTCGCTCTAAAGACCTCGATATTAAGAGCCGCCCAAACCTCTTCATTCATTCACTCAGTCAATCAATCAATCACGGTTACTTCGGACTTTTCTGAAGCCATGCTATAGTTCTAGTTCCAGGATAATCCACCTCATTCTAACAAAAGTTTAACTACGTATAGAAAATAACACCTACGGTACAAGGTACTGGATTCGTGTGCATTCAATTAAATACACTTTTCCACAACAACTATTTCTTACTAGGCGTTACCAACGCACATATTTTCTCCCTGTTTTTATTCATAGTAATTATAAAATAATTATTATAATTTATAGATCGAAAATAAATCAAATTACCATTTAACAAAAAATAAGGTAGTTTTATATTAACACATGTATAAAACTCTTGTAAAAAGTGACAAATCTATTAAACAAGTAAACAATTCATACATAGGCTGATTATACAAAAGATTGAATCAGAAAGTGTGAAGAAACCGCAAATGGACTAATCTATTCGCGGTATCTTCACATTTTTAAAGTCAAACCTTTGAAAAATAACGCCATGTTTTACGTGTATGTTTGTTTGTTTCCTAAGCATGTCGTGAATCAGAAGCGTTTTATACTTCTCTTTTCGGATAAATCGATGTTTAAATTGTATTTTATTTATAATTTATAACATATATTTTATAATGAACATGAATAAAAACAGAAATAAAACAAGTGTGTTGGTAATTCCTATCAAGGAATAGATTTCCTAAGACATATTAATAAACTGAGTGTCCACGAAGCAGGTCATCAGAAAAGTTGGAAGTAACGACGAATAGACTATAAAAGTATTTTGAGGGACGCAGCATCAGGCCGTTTTTAGCCTACTGTCCGAAGGAAAGAAAGGCTTATGAGATCACATTACTGCTTGAGTGTGTGCGTCTTAGCGTGTGTGTATCTACCCTTTCAATTTTAGAACGCTTCAACCAAATTTCACTTAACTTTGTATACTTATAACACTTAGTAAGCACACCTGACTTATATTGTTTTAAACTACATCGGAAACTTGCTTTCAAAATGGCGGCCATTTTAATATATTTTGGGTGATGTCATATTTCGGGAACCATTCAACGGATCTAAATAAAATTTTGTATTCTGGCAGAGCATTGTGTAAGCATTCAATTTTGAGATGCGCATTGTTGTTGGTCCACCATTTTGTAAGATAGCACCAATTAAAAAAGAAAATGTTTGCATTATATCTTGAAAACTATTTAATCAATGCTCACCTAATTCGGCGTGTAAGTAATACTATAATAGGCCATGTAAACGTAAGTGATGGAAATTCAGTAGTTAATAATTTGCAAAATGATGGCTATACAAAAGTTTTATATCTATTTGGTATATCTGACATACCATTTAACAAATTTCCACCAAATTTTGTGTTTTGAAAGTTTATATTACTAGTATTATATATACAACTTCTGTCGGTCATTTTGGAAGATAGCGTGGTACAAAAAAATAAGGATATATCATAACTCGGTAAATAATTAATTTATTCCTACCAAATTTGGCAAACAATTAGTACCAATGCAGATGATGTTAAGTGATATGTTTTAAGCATGTCAGATACTTTATTTCCAAAATGGCCGATATATAGCCATTTCTAGCATAGTATACAAGATCGTTTAACTATGTAATCAAATCCATCATAATTTTGTATGCTAGCAGTAGACAGTACATCTATAAATTTTATCTACGTTAAAGGTGTTTTGTCCACCATTTTGTAAGATAGTGCCATTCTAATAAAATAAAGTTTTTGTGTCATATCTCGAAAAAGAATTGACAAATTCCTATCAAATTTGGCAAACAAGTAGTACTGAGGCAAATGATGTCAAGTGGTATGTTTAAAGCATGCCTGACATTTATCTTCAAAATGGTGGTCATACAGTCATTTTTATCTTAGTATGCTATACCGCCGAAACCAGGAAATCAATTTCAACTAAACTTTGTATGATGTCAGGATATATTACAAATATAAACTGTTTATACATAGAAAATCTTTTGCCCGCCATTTTGTAAGATAGCGCCATGTGACTAAATAAAATTTTTTGGTCATATCACGGGAAACAATTGACAAATTCCTTCCAAATTTGGCAAATATATAGTACTGCATCAGGGGGTGTGAACTGGTATGGTTATGTAGGTCAGGCAATTATTTTCAAAATTGAACTTATATAAATATTTTAGCTCAGTATATTTCATTAACGAAACTAATTCCAACTTAATTTTACATGTGGGAGTACCTATTACAATAATCAAATTTGTATATTCAGAGACTCATTTATCTGCCATTTTGTAAGATAGCCCAACCAATAAAAAATAATGATTTTATCTCGTATCTCGGGAAACAATCAACCCATTCTTACATGATTTGGCGAAGACGTTGTATTGTGGTAAGTTATAAAAATAAATGTATTTTTTTTTAAATAGGAAACACTTTTTTCCAGAATGGCGGCTATAAACTCATTTTAGTTTTGTGGGCGATATCTACGAAACTATGTTATCTATTTTAAATTTACTTCATATATTGGCATTATACAATCATTCAAATTGCTACTACATTACGTTTTTGTCCTCCATTTATAATGATCGTTACATGAAAATTATGGAGGTTTTGTGCCATGTCTCGAGGACCAGTCAACCAATTGCCACCAAATGTTACATTGGAACATTTCAAATAAATTTGTACCAAATTGTGCACACTTTAAATGCTACAGAAGGCCATGTAAAATTTCATGATTCAAATGGGTCAGACAACTATGTTCAAAATGCGAGCTTCATAATTAAATATGGTCAGTTTGATATATAAACTAAACAATTTAACCAAAATTTGTATGTAGACAGTATACATTAAAAGCATCGTATTAGAGATTTTTTCAGACAATTTTATACAATAGTATCAAATAAGAAAATAATGTTTTGTGTCATATCTCAGGGACCAAACAACCGATTTCCATCAATTCTTCACACAAGTGGCGCTACGGTAGACCATGTAAACTTGCATGTTGTATGTGGCTCAGTCATTTATTTTCAAGATGACGGCCCTGTAAATATTTCAGGTTATGACACCCTATCATTCGAAAGATTAGGGAGATTAAATCCGACGTTGATGTTCCGAATCCGACTTCCCTAATGCAGCTCATTGTACGCTAGCTTATGGTACGAGGTTTTCTGGGTTCGAGTTCCGGGTAAGGCACATGTGTGTATTTGTGATGGTCTCACTACTGTTGGTTGTATTTCTGGTTTCATCTCTGATGATATTGCTTTCAACGAGACGAAAATCTTGCCTAACAAGTCAGCTTTTAAGAACTTATTTAAACATTTGTTGCACTCAAGTTGAGGAAAGCAGGCTCATTAGTTATTTCAGTAACACCTTGTTCTTTTCGTTTTAGCTAAAATAGTATATCCTCTAACACATCGTCAGTTAATCGCTCNATTGTACGCTAGCTTATGGTACGAGGTTTTCTGGGTTCGAGTTCCGGGTAAGGCACATGTGTGTATTTGTGATGGTTTCACTACTGTTGGTTGTATTTCTGGTTTCATCTCTGATGATATTGCTTTCAACGAGACGAAAATCTTGCCTAACAACTCAGCTTTTCAGAACTTATTTAAACATTTGTTGCACTCAATTTGAGGAAAGCAGGCTCATCAGCTATTTCAGTAACACCTTGTTCTTTTCGTTTTAGCTAAAATAGTATATCCTCTAACACATCGTCAGTTAATCGCTCNCTATTTCAGTAACACCTTGTTCTTTTCGTTTTAGCTAAAATAGTATATCCTCTAACACATCGTCAGTTAATCGCTCAGTAGAAAAAAAATTACGCATATCTTAATACTATTCAAAGTTAAAGGTTGATTTCTAACCAGAGGCCCGAATTTTCTTGTGTAGTGTTATCCTCTTGTTTACAAACTGAATTTCCATATACATATTTCACCAGCCTGTCCTTGCGCAATCGTATGCGTAAATAGTAATGCGCTTTTAAACTCTACTATATCAATTCTTGGAGCCTCCACACAAATTACGCATGCGAGAATTTCCAATTCCATCGAAAGTAAGTATGACTCAGCTCTCGTAAGAAAGCCATCGCCAGCCTGTGGCATTCCACATTGCTCTGGTCTGGCAGCGCTGCAGTTGGAGTCGCCGCTTTCGCCGAGTTGGAAGTACGCGTAATGGGCGCTGGAATCGCAGATTCGTTTTCGGAAGGCAGCTGGAAACGGTTCGCCTGGCCGCACGATCCATCGATCCTCTCGAACTGGTAATCGACCTCGTCCGTCCTGAGCCGGTATTCTGTGTGCGGTTGCCTCGACGTATCCCCTGCTCCCATAAAAGCTATGGACAGTACGGTCCTAACGATCCACTGGCGAGTGGATCGCGTAAAGCCCGTCCTTGCGTCTTCCCGGCATTCTTCTTCGCTCGGTACGCTTATTTGGTATCACCTGGCGTTTCTCGCGTGAATTCGGCTTCGATAATACGTCAGTGTCTGCGCCCGCTTATCATTGCTTGCAGCTCACTGCAGTCGATAGCAAAAGTAACAGAAAGGAACCATGTGCACACATGTTCGTACTCTCACTATTCACATAGTTTTGTGGTTGCTGTATGATTTCGTGGTTGCTGTATGGTTTCTTCGTGTTGGGCTATTTTCATTGTCCGGCAATGTGCATTCTAGCATTTTTAATAGCTCCTAAAAATGTGAAAATAAATGAATTAACTACTGCGATTTTAAAAATAGAGAATAGCACAAAGGAGGAACAACAGAACCTCGCAACCAGCATGACTTATGGTTTTCGATTACCGATGTGGGTATTTCAGTTTTCTCAAGTTGCTGGGTTGGTATGCTATGCTCACTTAGCACAATGTCTTCCTGTACTGCTTGGTTAAGCTATATTAGGAAGGAGCACAGCCTTTGACGTGCCGCTGTTGCCATAATCGTGACGTACCTTATGAAAATAGCCCTATTTTATCCAGTCACATAAATATTAGTTTGAAATCTAAAATTGAGACTTGCAATCACTACTGATTGAAATTTATTTCAATTAAACGAAATAACATACCAAATGAGAAGTATTTTGTTTATATATTTTCCTTAGCCTAAAGTTACAATTAATTCGTAAATTCCAGTGGCTGACGATGGATTTGACTAGGTGCTATTGGTTACAATGAAGCTCACCAGGCATTTAAACCTGTCCTATAAGAAACACTTAAATAAATAATTAGCACTTTTGCACACATAATTAGTTACAAATTCAAAGTTCAGACTGGGAAGCTCTATTAATGCAAATTCATTAAAATAAAATGAAATAATTTATAAGATGAGAAGTATTTCTTTACATATGCTCTGAAACATGAATTTTCAATTGCTAGTTAATTCCAGTGACTCGCGTTAGATCTGGTTAGTNATTCTTTACATATGCTCTGAAACATGAATTTTCAATTGCTAGTTAATTCCAGTGACTCGCGTTAGATCTGGTTAGTTCCTATTTGTTACAATGACAGTTTACCTAGCCATGCTGAATTTAATTTCATTTCTGTTTTTTGGTCATTTTGGATAAATATAGTTTATCACCAGGCTATTTTTTTATTTGCAACTAATTTTTATGTGCCTGGTGGAGAGACAACCGTTTCAATAGGCAACGTCACGATTATGGCNTTTTTTTATTTGCAACTAATTTTTATGTGCCTGGTGGAGAGACAACCGTTTCAATAGGCAACGTCACGATTATGGCAGTCGATCCAGTATGATAACGACGTGGTCCGTCATTTTCTCCATCAGTACTATTAAAACCACGTTTAATCGATTAGAGGTTAAAATACTGCTTAAATAAATTCGTGTTTTGAAATTAGAATACGCCACCACTTGCCGAGTTTACGTAACAGGAACGTATTCATGTACTGTAAATTGGTGAAGGGATACAAATCATCACCGAGCGGATTAAGTTAAATGTTTTAAATACGCAGCCACAGTTCGTTGTTCCTTTGGCACGTGGCACCAGAACAAAACAGCGGAGATCTTAAAAAAGTTTTACCAGTAGGTACAAAGTTACCCCGGTTTATGGCAATGAAAAATGTGTTTTTTTTTTTTTTTCATATTAAAATCATGGCTCCGATGGAAAACGAAATGTAAGCGAACGTCAAACAGTACTTTTAAACTACTTTATTGTGACTTTTATGATTGCGATGCACGACTCAATGTTACGTACATAGCCAGANCGAACGATCCACTGGCGAGTGGATCGCGTAAAGCAACGTCCTTGCGTCTTCCCGGCATTCTTCTTCGCTCGGTTAGCTTATTTGGTATCACCTGGCGTTTCTCGCGTGAATGCGGCTTCGATAACACGTCAGCGTCTGCGCCCCCTTATCATTGCTTGCAGCTCATTGCAGTCGATAGCAAAAGTAACAGAAAGGAACCATGTGCACACATGCTCGTACTCTCACTATTCATATAGTTTCGTGGTTGCTGTATGGTTTCTTCGTGTTGGGCTATTTTCATTGTCCGGCAATGTGCATTCTAGCGTTTTTAATAGCTCTTAAAAATGTGAAAATAAATGAAATAACTACTGCGATTTTAAAAATAGAGAAAAGCACAAAGGAGGAACAACAGAACCTCGCAGCCAGCATGACTTATGGTTTTCGATTACCGATGTGGTTATTTCAGTTTTCTCAAGTTTCTGGGTTGGTATGCTATGCTCACTTTCGTGTTACAGAAGGACATGACGAACCAATTCGATATAATCCTTCCTCGACAGCCTTTGACGTGCCGCTGTTGCGATAATCGTGACGTACCCTATGAAAATAGCTCTATTTTATCTAGTCACATAAATATTAGTTGGAAATCTAAAATTGAGACTTGCAATCACTACTGATTGAAATTTATTTCAATTAAACGAAATAACATACCAAATGAGAAGTATTTTGTTTATATATTTTCCTTAGCCTAAAGTTACAATTAATTCGTAAATTCCAGTGGCTCACGATGGATTTGACTAGGGGCTATTGGTTACAATGAAGCTCACCAGGCATTTAAACCTGTCCTATAGGAAACACTTAAATAAATAATTAGCCCTTTTGCACACATTATTAGTTACAAATTCAAAGTTCAGACTGGGAAGCTCTATTAATTCAAATTTATTAAAATAAAATGAAATAATTTATAAGATGAGAAGTAATTCTTTACATATGCTCTGAAACATGAATTTTCAATTGCTAGTTAATTCCAGTGACTCGCGTTAGATCTGGTTAGTTCCTATTTGTTACAATGACAGTTTACCTAGCCATGCTGAATTTAATTTCATTTCTGTTTTTTGGTCATTTTGGATAAATATAGTTTATCACCAGGCTATTTTTTTATTTGCAACTAATTTTTATGTGCCTGGTGGAGAGACAACCGTTTCAATAGGCAACGTCACGATTATGGCGGTCGATCCAGTATGATAACGACGTGGTCCGTCATTTTCTCCATCAGTACTATTAAAACCACGTTTAAACGATTAGAGGTTAAAATACTGCTTTAGTAAATTCGTGTTTTGAAATTAGAATACGCCACCACTTGCCGAGTTTACGTAACAGGAACGTATTCATGTACAGTAAATTGGTGAAGGGATACAAATAATCACCGAGCGGATTAAGTTAAAAGTTTTAAATACGCAGCCACAGTTCGTTGTTCCTTTGGCATGTGGCACCAGAACAAAACAGCAGAGATCTTAAAAAAGTTTTACCAGTGGGTACAAAGTTACCCCGGTTTATGGTAATGAAAAATGTTTTTTTTTTTTTCATATTAAAATTATGGCTCCTATGGAAAACGAAATGTAAGCGAACGTCAAACAGTACTTTTAAACTACTTTATTGTGACTTTTATGATTGCGATGCACGACTCAATGTTACGTACATAGCCAGAAGACGAAAATGCCTCCCCCCCTCCAACATTCGTCTTCGGTTAAGATGTACGAGATTATGTACACCAAGGTGGCCGTCTTATCTGCGAATGCGTGGGAGTAGTGTTCAAGAAACGAAATGTAACGTACAACGTTGTGTTTGAACTTTTAAAGCCACCGGCTAACATTATGTTTGGTACTAGGTAACCAAAAGAGACATTTCATTCACGAGNGTGTTTGAACTTTTAAAGCCACCGGCTAACATTATGTTTGGTACTAGGTAACCAAAAGAGACATTTCATTCACGAGTAGTGTGGAACCGTACATATTTTTTTACGAAGTACAAAATTTAGAAGGTTGCGCAACCTAATCTATGGCAGTTGGTTAGTTTATTTACGGTTATAGAAAGCCTAACGTAAGCTAGAATATGGGTTTTACTGTATAAGGGAATGAAACTAACATAGGATGGTAAGTGAATAAGTGAAATCTATTCGGTGTAAACAAACGTAAATGCGCCTAAACGTATTTTCGCACTCTGTACGAGCGCGTGTGCAATAACAACGGCCAAATCCACGTGCGCCGTCTGATATATATTTCCTGGCGGACACGAGATGGGTGTGGGAACAATGATTACTCGTTGCACAAGACAAAGCAGAAAGAACACTTGAAAAATGTTTAAAAATTCACATTTTGGCATACATATCGGAATACGTGTGTATTAAAAGTCATGGAATAAAGTTGCAGCTCCTCTAATTAAATCATTATACCTACTTGCACATTCAAATTAAATTTAAAAAATTCTATGTTTTACATGGAAACATGAAAAATACAATCATGTCATGCAACGTTTACATCAATAAACTTAATAAACCTCAGTGTTAATAGCAGTGGTCAAAGCAGCTGAAATTTAAAAAAAAATGGGTGCGTGTACTTATGTACGCGCGTTAGAAGTTCTACTTCTTTGGCGTTACTAAAATAAAAACCATATATTGTTATGGGCTTACACAGTACAACATCTTCGCCAAATTTTGTAAGAACGGGTTGATTGTTTCCCGAGATACGAGAAAAGCATCCCTACCACGTTCACTGTAGAATTTCGTCATACAGTGCGCGCGCAACTTCCGTTGCACAGTAAACTTTTACCATCAACGCGCCAAATGAAGTACAACTTCCATAAAAACATTTTTTTTNGCAACTTCCGTTGCACAGTAAACTTTTACCATCAACGCGCCAAATGAAGTACAACTTCCATAAAAACATTTTTTTTTAATCTGAATTATTTCCTGAGGGGAACCCCTCCCCTACCCAAGAAATAGTTCCTCGGAAACTGAAGCCCTCGTGCAGCCAGGCGCCTATGGCCAGGCNCCCTCGTGCAGCCAGGCGCCTATGGCCAGGTCGGCACACGGGTGCACTTGCGCGATGCGCAACGCTAGTCTATTTTGCCCTCCTTGCTGAAAATAGTTCCTGTGTGTCCTCTTTGGTGCGGAAAGAGCTACTCGCTCGGGTCGTTTGCACAGCGTGTGCGCATGGCATGCTTCACGCGCCGTAGACGTCGCACTTTGCACTGCACTGTGATCGGGAAGTGTGAACGAGTCCATGTATAGTTTGGTCAGCGATCACCTTGAGCGCTCTCTGTGGTAACTCTACTCAAGCGTGATGGTTACCGAATAAAATTCACTATTTTATATCTGCGCGAAATGCCGTTTTACTTGCAGGCGTGACTTGAAGTGCTCTTTGCTAGGACAAAACAAAAATTATATGGCATGTAAAAACAAAAGTTTAGTGTTTTTGGTTAAAACTTAAACATTTAGAGAAAATTTAAAAAAAATTGACAAAGTACGTGTACTAATTAATTTTAAGGTTTGCGTATTAAAATTTATTTCGCGAAAATAACTCTAAGACTGCTGAAAATTAAAGTATCCAAAAATTTCTTTATGTTTAGAAATGTTAAAAAATGCGAATACGGATACAGATTAAATTGTTTTTCATTGTTTTATTTAGAGTGTTTTTAAATTGATGATGATTTTAGGTATGGTAGGAAGCGATTTCTCTTTTCAACAGTATTAAAAATGACTTACGAAAATTGCGTTTGTGCTATTAGATTTTATTGACATTATGAGGAGAAAAAAAAAAAAAAAGGACATCTTTGCATTTTGAGATTTTACAAGAAGATGCAAAATATAAGCAACTACAGCTCTTCTTAAAGCCGCTTCAAAATTACACTCATGCCGTGTGGAGCTATTTCAGTGAAAGTCAAATGTTCATTTATGCGTGTTGGCTCTTTTTTTCATATGGCATGAATACAGTGTTAATAAATTTTGACTTACCTTATCGCATATACCTTGTTTTCAGCCATTGTCATCTACGAATTATAGCAAGAATATTATATTAAGAACAAATAACCAATGAAATTTTTTGTATCGAAGACTTTGTAATCTATACGTACAAATTTTTCAAGCCAGGAAAAGTGTGAAAATTTCCATTCAAGAAGGGGAAGATTAGAGGTGAGGTGCATATATAAAACTAAACTGCAATAAAAATCGCATGCGTTACCTTAACTTAACCAGATTAAAACCCGGCGCTTCCCGAACCAAGAACTGATGTCCCAATCAAGTAACACACAGAGGATGAAACACTGATTTCATTAAACGATGCGGCCAAATAGTCGAAGTTACATCCCTATTAATTCGAGGAAGAATTACTTGCCTCAAAAGACGATGGTAAACATTCCGTGGTTTATATTTGTGCTATGGAACTGATAAACTTCCAGGCCTTAATCTTTTAATTTCGAGAATTAAAAGTTTCTAAAATATTCACACTCTAATAACTAAATTTCTTTGCTTTGAACAGATAACCATATAGCGGAAAATAGTGAGGTAATTTACAATGGAAAAAAATGCTATGAGATTTTACTAAATATGTCTACACAATCAATAAAACTTTATATTCTTCAAATTGTTCTTTGAAATGTTTTTTTTTTCTTTTTATGGCAACATTTCGTTTATACACCTCTTATCTTCCCTTCTTTCATTTTTCCGTTGCTTGAGTTTATTTATTTTTAATATGATTTTTGATTTTAAAATGTTGCTAGGTAAAATATATGATTATTCATTTTATTTGCTGGAAATTTGATCCCTTCTTAAGTGTTTGGTGCAAATAAGTATATATAAAATAATAAGTATTTTGGTATTCAATGGCCCCCACATTTCAAACATTTGTATACACAAACATATACACGTTGTAACTTCGTTAAATTTATGGCGTCAGTTGTTAACTTTAGGAAATGACCTTCACAAGTATATCGCGTGTCCAGTCCCATTTATAACGGTTCATAAAAGCTGTTGGCGCCACTATTGGTTAGTGGCAATTATTTCTAACGTCAAGGAACCTTTTTATTGGTAATGATGGGAAAGGGAGATTAATCAATTTTTTGACGTTAGATGAAAAAAAATATCATTTTCATTCACTTATAATTTTTATTGTTTTAAATAGCAAATAGAACTAATTTTATGTCAGCGANAAAAAAAATATCATTTTCATTCACTTATAATTTTTATTGTTTTAAATAGCAAATAGAACTAATTTTATGTCAGCGAGTGTACACAACTTCAACATTAGGGGTTATTCGCAAATTTACAGCGCTATTGTACAGACCTATTGAGAAAGCATGAACGGTAAAGTTCGTTGTGGTGAGAGCATGGCCGCTCTTAACAACGTGGTCTCACGCCGATTATGGTGAAGCGAGGTGAGTATGGAGCACAGTGCTGGAATGCAAGGNCCGCTCTTAACAACGTGGTCTCATGCCGATTATGGTGAAGCGAGGTGAGTATGGAGCACAGTGCTGGAATGCAAGGGCGGGGGAAACGGGAAAACCCCAAGAAAACCCACCGCGCCGNTGCTGGAATGCAAGGGCGGGGGAAACGGGAAAACCCCAAGAAAACCCACCGCGCCGATCAGTGGCATCGTCTGGCACGATTCCCACGTGTGGAATTCCGGGAGCGACCCCGCCGGGAATTAAACTCGGTTAACCTTGGTGGGAAGCGAGTAGTCTAACCACTCGACTACCGTGGCACCGGTAAAGTTTGTTTCCAATACTGTACTTCCACGGTAGATTTTCTACACCATTTCAAGAAATATTCAAATGGGTAGTGAATTTCTCGGCTAGTAACACGTATTATATTATAGAAAGTTTACTTATTAAATGCTTTTAAGCTGCAGTACATCACCCGCTTTACACTGTAAATAATATTCTTAGGGGGATTCTGGTTTCTGGTTTTATATAGTTGAATAAGTAAATCCGTCTTCTTTGTATCACGCCCCCCTGTATTGGATTCTGTGACCAGAAATGGTGATTGATGGCGGAAATAATATGAGGGCTTGTTAGATTTCCGTATTCTGCATGCGAATATGTAGTAATACTTTCGTCATTTGAGATATCCTGTAAGAAAAATTTATTTCTCCATATGGATGGGCAAACGACAGATAATTTTAATTTTCTAGTACTAAATAACCGTGCTTCAACTACGAAAGACTTGAGGTTTCAAAAATATAACATCCAACTATTCAAGCTAAACGTAATAAAGTTTTGAAAAATATAATGGCATTTTTCTTGCGATAAACAGCTATCACCATGCGTAAGACATAATTTGACAAGAAGCGCGGGAAAGCTTAGGGCTATAGGGACGCGTGTCTCATGCCTTTTAGGGCCGCGGTTGTGTAGCGGCTAGAGTGCTCACATTCCACGAAAGCGAACCTGGTTCCATTCCCGGCGGGGTCATACCAGGGATTCCGCTCGTGGGAACCGTGCCGGAAGATGCCGCTGGTCGGTGTGTTTTCTCGGGTATCTCCCGTTTTCACCGTCCTTGTTTTCCGGCGCTGCTCCATTTCCAACTCGTTTCACCTTCATCGGCTATGAAGACCTCGTTTTTGAGAGCCACTCGTATTTTTTTCAACTGCACTATAGTCATGACTCAATAATATCCTATGCGCAAAGCACAGAACTGACGTGCAGACTTGCCGTCAGCATCGCCACTGTGAGAGTTTCAGAGGTGATAGGCTATGCAAAGTAGGTCTGTACTTTACATAACTGTGTAAATGAAGCACAGGAAGGCTGTTTTGTCAGTCCTGTACACTGGGATTCTCAGTGCCCAATGATCTTCCCTGAGGATGACCTATTCGCAACATGCTTCAGCTTCAGGTTCAGTCTGTTTCATATCACTATAGCCGAAATACAAAACCTACAGCTCTGATATTGAACTAGTTCTAAGTAAGTAATTTCTATCTTGAAACCATAAATGAACCCCTTTACACCCAATGTACACAGACGTGTACATAACGAAGAGGAGGATTATACTTAGTCGTTACTTTACACCGCGGGTCTCAGTGTCCAATAATTATGGTTGTGCGAATATCCGTTACATCAAAACCATAATTAACAAAAATGAATTCATTTTAAATTTTGGTAAAGAATAACTAATTGCTAAAAATCTAAATGCAATGAAAATGTTTACGCTAGTGAATATTCGAGTGGTAATTCAATATTTGTTAAGTTGAATAAAAATGAAAATTTGTGCCTGTGTATCAATTTGTTTGTGTCCATTAGTCCATTATAATACCACTAAAATAAACACGTAAAAACTAACTTCAGACGATGGCATAATAAATAGGTTGAGGCCTTCAAAATTATTACTATAGCTTTTATTTCTTCCGTGCGCGATCCCCTTAAGTCAATTGTATTTTTATGTGCTTAAAGAAAATAGTTATGAAATATTGTTTTCATGTACAACCGTTGAAGGCCTACTGTGCAAGTTTTATTTCGTTTTTTAAATAGGATTTATTGGATTATACGCAAGAATACACAGTGAATAGATTCATTAAATGTTGACTTTTTTGTTGAACGTTCGACAGTACTGAGCTGACATAACATTATTTTTTTTCATTTTCATTTCCTTTTCGCGAATTTTAATCATATATTTATTTTTTTTCGTTTCGTGAAACATAAAGTCACAATTCCACAACACTACCAGTGATCTTATTCTTGGATAACTAACTGATTCAACAACCGTACTACTGCTCTAGGTTATAACTGGTTCACATCGCTATCGCTTAACACTAAGACACAACAGCTCACTATTTGTTATAGCGAAACAAGTACCGTGTTGGCTCAGGTACAAAGCATATAAAATTTTTCTCATCTGCAATTCTTAAGACCATAAATGAAGCGGGTTTCTAAAAGAGTTCCTTGTGTTACTTTAAATGCTTCGCACCGGAGTTTTCACATCTAAAAACGAACGCAGAAAACCCCGTTTTAGTAGTCATTTTTGCAGTCGCAAAACACACACTTGTGATGGCAATAAAATACTGAAATAAACTGTACCAAAGAGGAAAAATTTTACTTAAACACTACTTGTAAAAAAATTTCAAAAGTGTCCAAGTTTCGAATAAAGATTTTTTTCCCTCTGAATTCATTTTGTTTCCTTCCCAAACTAACAAAATTGTAATAAAATAAGGAACTTGCAATCACAATTATTATAGAACAAATACAAAATGTGTAATCATCAAACGACCACTAAATAAATCTTCGTGCATCAAAGAAAAAAAATTAATATACCAAAACCCATTAAAATAAGAGATATTTTTATTAAACGCAAATATTTCATATTCACAAACTAAATTAAACCGCTAAACAAAAAAAATACCCAAAGAAAAAATTATACTATTAAAGAAAAATAATAAAATATTCCTTTAAAAATGTTTTAAAAGAATAACTTAATATTAAGTATGCCAAAGTTTGTTCCGAGTTTTCTCTCATGTCGTGAAACCGAACTGCAGGGACTCCTCACGTGGTCAAACACGCGAGAATTCTAGCGGATGTATGAGAGGCGGTCGAGGAATTGCGTGAGCCTTAATCCTCCTTCCCCACCGCGGGGGAGAGAGAGAGATACAGATAGAGATAGAGAGAGAGAAAGAGAGTGAGAGAAAGAAAGAGGGTGAGAAAGATAAAGAGAGAGAGAGAGAGAGAGAGAAAGAGAAAAAGAAAGATAGAAAGATAGAGATAGAGAAAACAGGAAGGATCGTGCCCAGTGACGTCAGGACAAAAGGCTTCCCCCCACCGCCGGCGCTTAAGGATGGTTAGCGAGAACAACTATGTGTTCAAGGGGGATAGGGAGAATCGTCGGACACCTGGTCTGTCACCGCACGTGCTACCTTCCCGTTACGCGACGAGGAAACACGGGTGTCGTCGGCGANTCGTCGGACACCTGGTCTGTCACCGCACGTGCTACCTTCCCGTTACGCGACGAGGAAACACGGGTGTCGTCGGCGATGAGGCTGAAGTGACGTCTGTCGCCCCGCTTTATTCTTCATCCCCTCAGTCTACAATCGGTCACCTTCCACAACACTTACCCGATCTCCCGCTGACGACAACCCAGGCCTTATTTTTTTCCCTTCCACACAACATCCTCGGACCGTCGTCTGCACTGTCCTTTTGGGCGTCACGCGCTGACGTCCAGCCACCTGCTCTCCCACGCCGGACGTCCAACCACCTGGCAACAATTTCCTCTTTCATCTAATAAACTTTCTTCCGTTCTCTGCACTCCACCAAGTAAATACTGAAGATTCTGTCGGAAGCTCCTGATTTNTCATCTAATAAACTTTCTTCCGTTCTCTGCACTCCACCAAGTAAATACTGAAGATTCTGTCGGAAGCTCCTGATTTTATTAACATATCGTAAAGTTATCGAGGTCAGTATTTTTCACTTGCATTTAACAGGATAAGGATTTTTTTTTACCTTTCTAGAACCAGTGTTTACGATCGTGGACAAGATGCAAATGAATTATATTTACAACCGGTACTCTGCACATAAAGGAATCATTGCTCAGTGTTTCTAACGGCGCCATTGTCACAGATAAAAGTCTAACGTTGTGCCAAAGTATTACTGTTACTACTACAGTAAGGCGCTGCCGACCGTATCGCGTTACTCTGATTGGTTCCAAAAATCTATTATGTGCATACGCACGCCTATACCATTTTTTTGGCTCTCTAGTGTAAAAAAACAAGCGTCTGGCAAAGTTGCTAGATCGGTTACTGCTGCTACAATAACAGTTTATCAAGATTTAAGTGAGTTTGAATGTGGTGTTATAGTCGGCGCATGAGAGATGGGACATAGCATCTTCAAGGTAGCGATGCAATTGGGACTTTCGCGTGCGACAATTTCAGGAGTGTACCGTGATTATCGGGAATCTGGTAAAACATCAAATCTCCGACATCGCTGCGGCCTGGAAAAGATCGTGAACAAACGGGACAAACGACGACTGGCGAGAATAATTAAACGTGACAGAAGTGCAACACTTTCTCATATTGGCGCAGATTTCGATGCATCCTGCATACCTTCAGACATTAGTCGAGTCCATGTCACGTCGTCTTGATGTACTTCTGCGTTCTCGCGGGGGCCCTACACGATATTAGGCAGGTGCACCAGTTTTTTTGGCTCTTCAATGTATGTCCATATTATTTTGTACACGTAAACTACTTTGCAAGGCTTGAGAGCTGGTTTTATCTATATTTAGTTCTCATACTATGCTTTATAATTTAAATACAGGTTTTTCATTTTAGAAGGTGTTCGCTGTTAACTACTGTCCGCTATTTTACTACGCCAAGTAAATGTAAACTTATGTTGATTGGACATTACTTTAATGTCGCAGTTACACAAAAAAAATTTTTCTTCGTGTTATTTTTANGTGTAAACTTATGTTGATTGGACATTACTTTAATGTCGCAGTTACACAAAAAAAATTTTTCTTCGTGTTATTTTTAGTGTAATTCATCTGGTTGCGGCAACGTTATTTACAGGCTTTATTAATATTAACACTTCAACAGATGACTTAGTATATGGTTTTCATTATTAACTCTGTCAAAACATTATTAATTTTACTATAACGTGAATTTTTTAAGAAATGCCTCAATATTAAGTTTTTTNTATTAACTCTGTCAAAACATTATTAATTTTACTATAACGTGAATTTTTTAAGAAATGCCTCAATATTAAGTTTTTTCCCGCAATATTAGACTTCTTTCTGTGAAGTAATCTGATTTGTCAAAAGTGTCTGCTTGCTCTCGCTTGTNGAGAAAGAGAGTGAGAGAAAGAAAGAGGGTGAGAAAGATAAAGAGAGAGAGAGAAAGAGAAAAAGAAAGATAGAAAAATAGAGATAGAGAAAACAGGAAGGATCGTGCCCAGTGACGTCAGGACAAAAGGCTTCCCCCCACCGCCGGCGCTTAAGGATGGTTAGCGAGAACAACTATGTGTTGAAGGGGGAGAGGGAGGGTCGTCGGACACCTGGTCTGTCACCGCACGTGCTACCTTCCCGTTACGCGACGAGGAAACACGGGTGTCGTCGGCGATGAGGCTGAAGTGACGTCTGTCGCCCCGCTTTATTCTTCATCCCCTCAGTCTACAATCGGTCACCTTCCACAACACTTACCCGATCTCCCGCTGACGACAACCCAGGCCTTATTTTTTTCCCTTCCACACAACATCCTCGGACCGTCGTCTGCACTGTCCTTTTGGGCGTCACGCGCTGACGTCCAGCCACCTGCTCTCCCACGCCGGACGTCCAACCACCTGGCAACAATTTCCTCTTTCATCTAATAAACTTTCTTCCGTTCTCTGCACTCCACCAAGTAAATACTGAAGATTCTGTCGGAAGCTCCTGATTTAATTAACATATCGTAAAGTTATCGAGGTCAGTATTTTTCACTTGCATTTAACAGGATAAGGATTTTTTTTTACCTTTCTAGAACCAGTGTTTACGATCGTGGACAAGATGCAAATGAATGATATTTACAACCGGTACTCTGCACATAAAGGAATCATTGCTCAGTGTTTCTAACGGCGCCATTGTCACAGATAAAAGTCTAACGTTGTGCCAAAAGTATTACTGTTACTACTACAGTAAGGCGCTGCCGACCGTATCGCGTTACTCTGATTGGTTCCAAAAATCTATTATGTGCATACGCACGCCTATACCAGTTTTTTGGCTCTCTAGTGTAAAAAAACAAGCGTCTGGCAAAGTTGCTAGATCGGTTACTGCTGCTACAATAACAGTTTATCAAGATTTAAGTGAGTTTGAATGTGGTGTTATAGTCGGCGCATGAGAGATGGGACATAGCATCTTCAAGGTAGCGATGCAATTGGGACTTTCGCGTGCGACAATTTCACGAGTGTACCGTGATTATCGGGAATCTGGTAAAACATCAAATCTCCGACATCGCTGCGGCCTGGAAAAGATCGTGAACAAACGGGACAAACGACGACTGGCGAGAATAATTAAACGTGACAGAAGTGCAACACTTTCTCATATTGGCGCAGATTTCGATGCATCCTGCATACCTTCAGACATTAGTCGAGTCCATGTCACGTCGTCTTGATGTACTTCTGCGTTCTCGCGGGGCCCCTACACGATATTAGGCAGGTGCACCAGTTTTTTTGGCTCTTCAATGTATATCCATATTATTTTGTACACGTAAACTACTTTGCAAGGCTTGAGAGCTGGTTTTATCTATATTTAGTTCTCATACTATGCTTTATAATTTAAATACAGGTTTTTCATTTTAGAAGGTGTTCGCTGTTAACTACTGTCCGCTATTTTACTACGCCAAGTAAGTGTAAACTTATGTTGATTGGACATTACTTTAATGTCGCAGTTACACAAAAAAAATTTTTCTTCGTGTTATTTTTAGTGTAATTCATCTGGTTGCGGCAACGTTATTTACAGGCTTTATTAATATTAACACTTCAACAGATGACTTAGTATATGGTTTTCATTATTAACTCTGTCAAAACATTATTAATTTTACTATAACGTGAATTTTTTAAGAAATGCCTCAATATTAAGTTTTTTCCCGCAATATTAGACTTCTTTCTGTGAAGTAATCTGATTTGTCAAAAGTGTCTGCTTGCTCTCGCTTGTGAATGGTTAATGATGTTAACATCGAACACCCAGCAAGTTTTTCACTGGATGGGAGAAGCATGGTCGACACAGGTACAGTGCGCGTCAAAATATTTCACGTGTACAATACCCGAGCGTGCTAATTAATTCGGTACCGAACAGGTTAAAATATGACCGGCACGTAGGTCTTTAACGTTTGCAGGATTGTCCATTCCGACATCACAACTTCGTGACTAACAACACGATATATATATGGTCTCGTTCAATTGTGTGCTAGTAAGACGTGAGCGCGACTTTGATCTAGATCGGCGCATGCGCAAGGCGCAGGTGGGGGTCCGCGGCGAATAGCGACAATTTCAAGCGTGGACGAAAATATTCTGGGAAGCGTATCACGTGACTCCGATGAACTAGTACGCTAATTTTGGTACCAAACGAAATATCCCGTCGACATATGCTGATCTAAGCCGTGAAAAGAAGTTATCCATGTCGTTACCTTCATTTCATTCCCATATCCCAAATAAAATATTACCCGCTAATACACATGTATTTACGTAACCTCTATGGCTGTAACGCCAACACAGCTACACGCCAATTCTAATTTGGGCTTTAAGAGTCCACTGTGCAGTTTGCTGACATTAAGGCTCCCGCCAACCTGGAGCTTTACCGCGTTTGAGGCCGAGAAGCGCGGGAGCAATAAGGGTGACACTGCCACGCGCATCCGGTGCGCCATCGCCGCTAAGTGCAAGGTCTGAACTGGCGTGCTGTGTTCTCGCCACACTGCGTTTACCTATGGGACTTTCAGCAGTGACCCTATTATTTTATTGGTGGAAAGTTTGTAGGAAGTTTTAATGCAGGGTGCTTGAGTAGTTTTGTATGTATCTGATGAGTATATTTTGAGTTATAGCGCTCATAGAAGCAATTTGTAGCCTTTTTTGTAGTACTCTGAAATTATGTTTATAACATGCGTGATATTATGAAAGTTTGTACTCAACAACTCTTGTCTGAAATGTGTATTCTTTTCGTAGAATAGCACATGCAATGCATGCTTAATAGTTTCGTGGAAAAACGTACAATTTAATTACACTGCGCCGCAGTTCAAGCATCAGGTAGGCAGGAGCCTTAAGTAAAAATATACGCTGCCGAGGACCTTACAAATAGCTACGTCAACTGTTATTTTAATGTATATACTAAATTAAAACCAGTAAAAAATATTTCCAGTGGTCCAAAACTGTGTACATACCACGGAAGTAAGCCTGAAGGTTGCTGGAAAAACACAGGACGGGGCGGAAGTGCTGTCTTGCGCAAAATCAAGCGGGAAATATACAAGACATTTTCTAACTAAACTGAATATCAAGGGAGTCATAATCGAGATTTTAAACTGCTTCATTGCCAAATATCAAAAAGAAATTTCAAGTTAATTATAGTTCTCAGAGCACTAATTTACGTTATCTGGGTCTTCCACCCAAGAGCACGCTCTCATTTATACCTCTCGCCGTAATGAAAATAACAAGGGTGGATACCCTCTTGAAACAGATATCTTTCTTACCATCCAGGAAGTATGGACGTTTAATGTTGGTTTTTTTAGCAACTAGCTCTGCCCGCGGCTCTGCTCGCGTGGACTACAAAATTATTATTTATGTAAAATTTGATAGATAAATATATTCTACTGCATAGTTCTTGTTAGGTATTTTTATTCTACACAATTCTTAACGACATGATATTTTTCCATCTTAAACGGTTTAGAATGCGTATTGCAAGAGAGCGCGCTGGCGGCAAACTTTTTTCCTACTTTATTCTCTATTATCGTCACTGCTTATTTCTTATGTTACATTACTAGAGACCGGAAAAATTCGCGAGATCAATAACCTGCAGGCTAGACTCTGCAGTCTTATAAACAAATATGCCGGTATTAGATGCACATTGGTTGTCTGCTGTCACAGTGGAAGGCGGCGATTCGACCAGCGTTTTACAGGAGGTGTCAAACATCGTGTGCACCAATAGTTAGAGTTATATCAACACACGTGTTTTGAATTATAGCATGTCTCAAAATGAATTAGCGAATTTTTCAGGTCTGTATACATTACGTAACAAAATATATGCTTAAATCTGAGCAGAGAACATAGCTATGAATTTAAAAAAAAAACATGTAAATCGGATAAGTGATTTTTGAGTGATAAGCGCACTAACATACAGACAGAGACACATTGAGATTTATAATATGTATATATAGAGAATAGTAGAATTACACTAAGTAAAATTCAACTTTATTTAAAATAAAACGTAAACAATAATTTCGTAGTCCACGCGAGCGGAGCTGCGGGCACAGCTAGTACATTAATAGGCATATACAGTACTGAAACTACCTGTTTGTTTCTGGTGAAAGGTGGTACGCGATTCCCTGTAGGATGTATTAGCATTGCACGCGCACCTGAAGTTATATGTCACGAAAATGGTTGCGCACTTTTTACACAGAAACGGTGGATCCGGGGCAGTAAAAACAAAAAGACCATTTAGATAATTAGATCATGCGTTCATAATTCCTGACAATAAAATGTCGTCTGCAATAAAATAGTTTTCACCCGTATTATTTTCATTACGGTCAGATGTATAAATGTGTTTTTTTTTGGTTAGATTGAAGATCCTGATAATATAAAACAATGATTGGCAAAATCCCAAAATTATAGTTTAAAATGCATGCATATAATAACATATATATAAACACACATTTAAAAAGCATGCTGAAATTTTTTCCAGGAATCATAGCTAAATCCAAATGTTTTTTCTTTATTATCGAAATTCAACTGCAGAAAAATACCAGTTACTTCGGTAATATAGGAGCGATTTCAGTTTCTTGAATGTATATTTTATATCTTCGTAGCCATTTTCAATTAGGTCAGTTTAGCAAGCGTATATGCCGTGCCAGTATTCTTTTCCATTTTCCCTCAAAAGCCTGACGGCAGTGAAAATTCCAAGGGGTTTTCATGTTTGCGGAAGAGAGCAGCAGTGCAGGTATTTCCGNAGCCTGACGGCAGTGAAAATTCCAAGGGGTTTTCATGTTTGCCGAGATTTAGAAACGGCTGCTCGCTTTCGTGTTAACACAGAGGCTTGCGGCTTTGCCTGCAGGCCAGGGTTACCGGTCTGGAGTTATAGGTGGCACGGTTTGTGCCGGACATATTACAGATGACAGAGGGCTTCAGAACAATTTGTAGATAACTCCGTGCCCGTATTTTGAGTCAGCCAGTCGTGTGTTAGGGCGGAACAGTAATCAGTTCGACTTCCTCGTCGTCTGGATGTCTACAGCGACCATGAGCCATTTGCCTGTTCACGAAACTGGAAAATTGTGCACGGATCTCCAGATTTCGCCGTGTCCCAGAAATCTGCGAGTGACCTGAACCGAGTAATTTGACTTTCCGAGTATTGCTGAGGAGTTTATTTGCCTAAAAGGGCCTCAATTTTAATCCTTGAACATTCTTACTATTTCAAAGGTAAATCTGAATTTGGCGGTTTACGTTGCATAATTAACAATTCTATGTCTAACGACGTTTGGTACAAAATATCATAATTTAATTTTTCTGCAAAAAAAAAAAAATACTTACTTTATGAAGTGTAATTTTCATCCAAAAAAGTATATTATGCGTGGTTTATGTACTATTATATTTTAGAATTTTTTTATAAATATTTATTGTTTTTTTCTTACACGCGACTGAAATTAACCAACGTGTTTAAAATTTTAACTATATAATATGTAATGTATTATGTTTATTTAGTTTGATAAGCTATGTGTTAAGCTTATCAAATGTTATTTTATGAAGCGTTATTGTAAAATGTTATTTTACAGAAAAAATTAAAAAAATTTAAAATACACTAAACTTATTTTATTTTGAAAAATTAAACAAACTGCGAAATGTGTGCTTCGATCAGTGAGGTGGAACTTTTTTTCTAAACGTGAGCTAGATTGTTTGTAGATTCCTTTGCTATCTGAGTAAATAAAACTATTATAACCAGTAGTTTTCTAATACTGCTTATACTTGAATTTTAAGAAGCTATAAGCCATCAAATGTCAACATTTCAACAATGGCTGTAAAAAAAATTATATCATGTGATAATATTGCCTAACATTCAGCGTTTTGTAATCAAACTTTTTACCTCTGGTACAGTGATTGCACGTTACTGTGTGCTCAGTGAGGAGGGTATGAGTTTTAACGAAGTAAATTATTACCTTCAGACGCCTAGGACAGATAGCTGGACCACTCTAGCATATATATATTTTGGTAGGTCATGTATTTTTCAATAAAATTATAAACAGGGGATGGAAAAAATAATATGAACACCTGACACATACACAATATTTATTTATTAAAAAGGTGTTGGGACACCAATTGCTTTTATAACCGCTGCAATTCTTTGCGGAATAGATTTGTAGAGGGTCTGAATAATTTCCAACGGAATGTTGTCCCATTCTTGTACCAAAACATCCGCCAATTGCTTTAATGATGTTGGAGATGGAAATCTGCTCCTCACTCTCTGCTCTAAAACTCCCCATAACGGTTCAATTATGTTGAGGTCTAGCGATTGTTTGATAAAGTTCTGATGCTCCTCAAACCAAGACTGAACCTTTTTGGCTGTGTGTATGTGCGCATTATCATCTTGGAATATGACAGTGTTTGGCAGCAATATGCTAGTCATAGAAAGAACTTCATCATTGAGGATGTCGAGATATTCATTCGCAGTAATCCGGCCAGTGATGTGAATGAGAGGACCAGCTGAATACCACCATATAGCAACCCAAATCATAACGGAACCTCCCCCATGCTTGACTGTAAGAAGCAGGCAGTGCGGATCGTAGGCTTTTTTTGGGGTTCTCCATAAATAAACCCGTCCGTTTGTAGGAAACAATGTAAAAAATTCATCGGACCATACCACATTCTTCCAGTCATCAAGTGTCCAGGTTTTATGATCGTGGCACCACNGTTTGTAGGAAACTATGTAAAAAATTCATCGGACCATACCACATTCTTCCAGTCATCAAGTGTCCAGGTTTTATGATAGTGGCACCATTACTTTCGCAGCTTAGCGTTGGCTTCCGTTATAAAGGGTTTCGCATTTGCAGCCCTTTCATGAATGTTAGCATTGTGGAGCTCCCGCCGTACTCTTTTTGTCGATACAGTATTACTCAAGTGAGTGTTGAGTTCTGCTGTCACTATTGCTGCGGTAGTTTTATGTTGTCTGGCCACAATTTTTTTTAATGTTCGTCGGTCTCTGTCAGTAAACTTTGGGTTTCGGCCACTATTCCTCTTCGCCGATGATGTTTTACCATGTTTTGTGTCTGCTGTCATTTCCGTGGATACTGTCGCTCGTGAAACGTTAAACAATTCAGCGGTTTTCGTCACAGACGCTCCCGCTAACCGAGCACCAACGATTTGCCCTCTTTCGAAGTCTGAGAGATCACGCGTTTCACCGATCACTTGTTTCAACCGTCGCAGAACAAAGCGTATAATACACTGAAATATAACCTACAAGACTTGGCACGTAAACTGTGCAATACATACGCGTCACATTATTTACATGGAAGCAGAGTTGCCAACATGCAACAAAATGTACTATATTGGAATGGTGTTCATATTATATTGTCCATCCCCTGTAGTTCCACGGTTGAGTTAATTTTTATTATTTGTTTGTTAGGAAAGCAGTAAAATTTTATCTTAACATGCAATTATGCCTACCGCTTACATTAGTTTACACCACGCTTAAATTATGAGAGTGACATTTGTGTAGAATGATCAGCGGGAATTTTTAAAATTATTCCATGAACTTGTCTGTTGCCTTCAAAGGAATCTATTTAGCTCAGTAACGAATAGTGGAGACGTACTTTAAATGCACATGTAAACCATTTCTTGGAGAAGAATTAGCTAGAATGCCAACAGAGAGTTAAAGCTTCGAATTCAGTGGAATCGCACTTTACGGTATACCCGAAATGACAGTTTGCAAAATTAACAATGCAACGAAACCAATGTCAGTGGCCCACATGGCTAATTATACACGCACACGATGAAACAAGGTATATGTCAGTTTGGTGTAACTTTTGATCATAACCAATTCTGAAGTGGGAACAGTGAGGGGTGCTCCCGGGTCTGNCGTACTCTTTTTGTCGATACAGTATTACTCAAGTGAGTGTTGAGTTCTGCTGTCACTATTGCTGCGGTAGTTTTATCTTGTCTGGCTACAATTCTTTTTAATGTTCGTCGGTCTCTGTCAGTAAACTTTGGGTTTCGGCCACTATTCCTCTTCGCCGATGATGTTTTACCATGTTTTGTGTCTGCTGTAATTTCCGTGGATACTGTCGCTCACGAAACGTTAAACAATTCAGCGGTTTTCGTCACAGACGCTCCCGCTAACCGAGCACCAACGATTTGCCCTCTTTCGAAGTCTGAGAGATCACGCATTTCACCGATCACTTGTTTCAACCGTCGCAGAACAAAGCGTATAATACACTGAAATATAACCTACAAGACTTGGCACGTAAACTGCGCAATACATACGCGTCGCATTATTTACACGGAAGCAGTGTTGCCAACATGCAACAAAATGTACTATATTGGAATGGTGTTCATATTATTTTGTCCATCCCCTGCAGTTCCACGGTTGAGTTAATTTTTATTATTTGTTTGTTAGGAAAGCAGTAAAATTTTATCTCAACATGCAATTATGCCTACCGCTTACATTAGTTTAAACCACGCTTAAATTATGAGAGTGACATTTGTGTAGAATGATCAGCGGGAATTTTTAAAATTATTCCATGAATTTGTCTGTTGCCTTCAAAGGAATCTATTTAGCTCAGTAACGAATAGTGGAGACGTACTTTAAATGCACATGTAAACAATTTCTTGGAGAAGAATTAGCTAGAATGCCAACAGAGAGTTAAAGCTTCGAATTCAGTGGAATCGCACTTTACGGTATACCCGAAATGACAGTTTGCAAAATTAACAATGCAACGAAACCAATGTCAGTGGCCCACATGGCTAATTATACACGCACACGATGAAACAAGTTATATGTCAGTTTGGTGTAACTTTTGATCATAACCAATTCTGAAGTGGGAACAGTGAGGGGTGCTCCCGGGTCTGCGAAAGTCAACTGCGAATATATGAAAACTGCTCACTTGTTATTACATATATTAACGTATTATTTCAGGTAAATAAGTGAATTAAGATCACCGATTATTATAGTATCCGAAAAATCACTGTTATTTATAACGAACACTTATGGCCCGTGTACTCGATTACATTTTATTCAGCATAATTTATTGAAAAATGTTACTTAATTAACTGAAATAGCCGAGTCTTCTTTAAGGTGTACACACAATTGCAAGAAGAAATAACAGCGAATTAGAAAATAACGTTTTCGGACTATGGAATTCTGCCTTTGAATCAGAGATACACAGCATTTTACACGTACAGAACTTATGCAAATGAGTCTCAAATTTGGTAATACCTTTAGGTAAAAACAAATATTCACAAAATGGCCTTGAAATAATTAATTTAGGTCGTCTTTTCGACACTAAATCACCAAAATTTCTCCCGTACAAGTATTCTATGTTATTTATGCAAATATATTCAAATCGGTCTGAATGTTATGAAACTTCTGGCCGATCAAGCAATATCACAAACTGTTGCAGCACACAGTTTTGTAAACACTTCTTTAAATAGTCGTTACAATTGTCCGAAAAGTTTTAAGTTATTTAGATGTTGTATATTGTCAATAACTTTTAACTATAGAATTTTGGAAGACTGGCCAACGAATCGTCGTTACATCCACGACGCGTGCACATTTGCGAGTGAGTTTGGAAATCCTCCACTCATCCCGGCTTCACAGTCTCTCTCGGAACAGAAAAGATGGAAGGGCGTGTAATATTTACTTCTCTTTTTAAAAATAGGGAAATACTAAGTNTGTCTCTCTCGGAACAGAAAAGATGGAAGGGCGTGTAATATTTACTTCTCTTTTTAAAAATAGGGAAATACTAAGTTATTTTATTTAAGGTGAAATGGACATAACAGTTTTAATGAATTGAAATTCCTCGATTGTTTTTAATATTAATTTTTTTAAATGATCATATAAACACAAAAACCGCAAGTCTGGGAAACGAACTTAACAGAGTTTATTAAAGAATAACATTCCTAGTCTAATGTCACCTCCAATTACGAGCGTACCACTAGACTACCATACTCGAAGTATTTTTCATAGACGTTATTAATTTTAATGTTTTAATTGTATTCTCTAGGCAGTGATAGCATTGAAGGATGGGTAAAAAAATGTAAAACCATTTGTAAATCAGAATAAGTTATATTAACTATTGCTGACCATCCTGAAGTGTTTAACCTAGCATATAACGTTACATAAAAAAGTGCATTGCATTAATACATATGTTTTGTCGCAGCCTCAAATAAATGATAATTACGAGATAATTAATCGAGGTCACCATCCACAATAGATAATACATTTTTATTGTTTACACACGCCTTATCAAATTCCCCGAGTGTAAATTAATGATGATAATATACTGCATGTCGTTTCCGTCAGTACAGCTAAGGTAAATAATCTTGAAGTCAGGAAACTAATTTTTACTTAGAATAAATACTTGCCAGAGGTAAGTAAGTGTAATTTTCTCTTGAAAGAACGNAAGTCAGGAAACTAATTTTTACTTAGAATAAATACTTGCCAGAGGTAAGTAAGTGTAATTTTCTCTTGAAAGAACGTGGGATTCATTTTATCTAGCAGTAATTTTGGCTTCTTGACAATGGCATTCCATCCTAATTTTAAGTCAAAGGCTGTGCATTCTCCTACTGTATTCTGGCCCCGATAAACCTGCTGNAAGTCAGGAAACTAATTTTTACTTAGAATAAATACTTGCCAGAGGTAAGTAAGTGTAATTTTCTCTTGAAAGAACGCGGGATTCATTTTATCTAGCAGTAATTTTGGCTTCTTGAGAATGGCATTCCATCCTAATTTTAAGTCAAAGGCTGTGCATTCTCCTACTGTATTCTGGCCCCGATAAACCTGCTGNGAATGGCATTCCATCCTAATTTTAAGTCAAAGGCTGTGCATTCTCCTACTGTATTCTGGCCCCGATAAACCTGCTGTGCAACTAAGAAATGTTCAAATACGTTAACAAACATCAGTAACGCAGTTGACAAAGTCAGTACCTACAACCGAGTATCATTATAACAGTTGGTGTCAAGTAGCTTTTCATATTACCTCTATTCGATTTTCTTTCCGAGTGTCTTCGCGTAAGAGTTTTATTCATAACGTCGTGTTTAAAACTAATACTAGGCTCTTGTATACANTTCTTTCCGAGTGTCTTCGCGTAAGAGTTTTATTCATAACGTCGTGTTTAAAACTAATACTAGGCTCTTGTATACAAAAACGGGCCTTTCTCACTAACATCCAATAAGAACACAAACATGACTTGTGGCAATATCGCATTTATGGCTGTTAAGTGCCGACATTTATTCTACTTTTGCAAGTATTTAATGGTTTCGTGTAACAATATTATTAATAACTTGACACGAACACCAANTGACATTTATTCTACTTTTGCAAGTATTTAATGGTTTCGTGTAACAATATTATTAATAACTTGACACGAACACCAAATAATCCGAAAAATGGCATCAATTTTTATAGAGTAAATACGGAAATTTTAACTTTACATTTCAATTCATACAAGTATCAGAAATGTTAGTTTAACATAAATGTAGATATTAGGTGAAATGTTTGTTGAAGTAACAGTAGTACCATGTCGTAAGTCCCTTGAAATCCGAACCTAGGTTCACCTGCAGTAAAGCTATTTTTACATTGAATTTTGTTTCAAAAGTTAAAATTGTGATATGGGCACATCGCATAACAAATTCCCAAGAGATATTCTTCGTGATATTAAAACAACATGACCGATTACTTTTGAGCTGCACCCTAAAGTAATAACCTTTTTCTGAATTTAAGATTTGTACAGAAAAGAAACAAATTCTTATAGCACGTTTAAATTATTTTTAAAAGTCAGTGTTCTCTATACATTAAAATTATTATCAGACTGTTATTTCACATCACGACTTAAAATAATGTAATATACTAAAAATGCATATAATAATTAATACTCTTGAACGCACTTGAAATATTAGTGTAGATCTGCTCTCGGTTACGTGGTAAATTTAAAAGTTCTTCTGTAATTAATTTTGCTGGTTACTGCCAACTGTAAAACATTAGCCGTGAATGAGCAGTAAAATGAATCTTTTAGACTGTTCACGTTAAGCTGAGCACTTTAGCAAGCCTCGTTTAGGATCTGCTTCTATACATATTGTACATTATTCCAACACAAGTAAAATTACCACTGCCGTGGGCTTGATCGCTGTATCCATGCGTGGGTCAAGTAAAAATGTGAAATTATTATACATTTAAATATTTTACAAATTTGCTCGTTATTGCAATTATATTCATTAAAAAGAAAGAGAAATAAATCATTACCCTATTCATAAATATTTACATAACACATTCAATTGAACATTATACACGGAACTACTTTCTCTGCGTTGTTACTAAAATTAATGTGCACATACCAGTCAGTGTGTCCGATAGAAAATATATGCACGTAGGAGCAGTGACATGCTTCAAAAATTATTTCAGAAGGAATCATTAAACGGTGAACTGCTTGTAATTATCAGTATCCTTCCGTGAATCTACTGGTACTGTTAAATTATTATAAGCAATATTATGTTACAGCATTTCTTGTTCTAACAATTANCCTTCCGTGAATCTACTGGTACTGTTAAATTATTATAAGCAATATTATGTTACAGCATTTCTTGTTCTAACAATTAAAAAAACCGATATCATTGGCCACTACTTTAAATTTTATGTTTTAAATAACTCTAACTTACAGAACTAGGCTTCTTTTCATTATTCACCAACAACGTTTCTTTGAGAATTAGATTCTGTACCTGCGTTAGAATAACTTAAATTATTATCTGCAGCCATATTTCTAATATAAATTGAAAAGTGATTAGTAAATGGTAAACCAGCTATATAAACACTTCTCTGCTATAAAANCCTTCCGTGAATCTACTGGTACTGTTAAATTATTATAAGCAATATTATGTTACAGCATTTCTTGTTCTAACAATTACAAAAACCGATATCATTGGCCACTACTTTAAATTTTATGTTTTAAATAACTCTAACTTACAGAACTAGGCTTCTTTTCATTATTCACCAACAACGTTTCTTTGAGAATTAGATTCTGTACCTGCGTTAGAATAACTTAAATTATTATCTGCAACCATATTTCTAATATAAATTGAAAAGTGATTAGTAAATGGTAAACCAGCTATATAAACACTTCTCTGCTATAAAANACCATATTTCTAATATAAATTGAAAAGTGATTAGTAAATGGTAAACCAGCTATATAAACACTTCTCTGCTATAAAATTCCTGCTGCTTTATTAGACCTGCATTCTTATTCAGAAAATTTTCCAGTTTCAAAGGAAACGTGGATTTTTTTTTCTTTCGTTAATGAGAAATTTAGATCAAGTCTAACCAAGAACACCTACGTTTTAATGACAATGTTACATCTTCGTGACTTATATACAGTTATAGTTTAATAATCAGAAGTAAAAGACCTTATTTTTCGAGTTCTGCCAAAAATGTGAAATAATTTTCTTTGGGGGGTTTCATTAATAACGACAAATGACGAAACAACAATATTTATAAATGTATTATAGAGTTCTATAAAACTAAATTCTCTTATTTTTGTAAAGAATATCTCGAATTGCATGGCTGCAGAAAAAAAACGCCTACTAGCTGATTTGCCCTTCCTCTTTCACCTCTTGTAAAAAAATTGTTTTATCCTTCCCTACGTCGACGCTGACAAATCCATTTGTGAAGGAGTCCTACGGCAGGCACCCCTTTGCCCCTTGTCGACCCCGCTTCCCCGCCGTATATCTCCGTGTTGCGGGCAGCCCGCCTCCCAGGCGCAGCGACGTCACGTGGCTGAATATCGACCGAGCGCGGCGTGTGACATCAGCGACCGGCCGCCCCCTTCCTCCTTCGCAAACTTCGGTTGCCTTGGCAACGGCCGAGAGGGGGTGGCTCGTGCGCCGAGCGCCGGGGAGAGGCTGGCGCCCACGACCCAGTCGCGTGAGAGAGCACACCACGTCTGCANGCGAGCGCCGCCCGGCCTACGGCGGGCCCGCTCCCCCGGGCGACTTCACCCTCAACAACTTCAGCTACGAGCAGCTCAACAACGCCCGCAACAAGGGCGTCACGGCCTCCACCAACAGTGTAGGCGGTGGCGGAGGCGGCGGTGGAAACGATGCCAATCACCACCACAACAACAACATCAACAATGAGAACGCGCGCATCATCTCGGAGAAGAACGCGCTCGAGAAGAACTTCAAGAAGCACTCGCTGTTTATCAACGCGCTCAGCTGGAAGCGGTTCTCTACCGCCAACAACAAGAAGAAGCTCGACAACAAGAACAAGAACCTGTCGTCGTTCCGGCAGCCGCTGGTGGACAACATCCACCCGCTGGTCGTCGACAAGAACAAGAACATCCAGAAGGCGGCGGCCATCTCTTGCTACTACCCGCCCAAGTCGGCGCCTTCAGACACGCCCGAGGGCGTCGCGTCACCAGGGACAGATGTCTCCACGGCGCGTTCCAACATCTCCAACAACAACGCCAACCACCAGCACTGCGAGAAGCTGGCACCCAAGGCGGTGCTGCAGCTGGCGGCGCCCGCTCTCCCCGCCCCGGCCAACATCAACAACAACATCATCAACAACAACAGCCACCACCACCCGCACCAGAAGCCCCTGCCACTGCCCAAGAAGACCGTCATCCAGGCGTCCACGTCGGAGCTACTCAAGTGCTTGGGCATCTACCTGCACAGTAAGTGCTACCGGCTCAAGGACTTCCAGGCGGGAGACGCCGTCATGTGGCTGAGGACTGTCGACAGAAGTCTTCTGCTGCAAGGTTGGCAGGTGAGTGCGATGCCAGCGCCTTACGGTGGCCGCCCACAAAACTACTGGCGCCATCTTGCGTCGCTCTCTACTCGACCGTCGTTTCGCAGCGTTAAAGCAGGATAACCCCTTTACCTCATCAAACAAAAGCATTCCTGATTTACACCAATATTCTATCACACAACCCGTGACAAATTCTGACGTACTTTGCAACATTGAACTGATGTACGTCACCAGATAAAAGTTCCGGGGCCATTTTACAAATCATGAACAACCACGCGTTGTCATTTTTGTAGATTTTTCTCGAATTCATCGAGTGTAAATTAATTCATACTATTTGTAATAATTTCGGTAATGAAATAAGCAAATAATCTTTGTCATTTTCCTGCTAACAACTGCATCTATTTTTCTATAATGTTCATAATAATTTTTTCTATTTTTATTTTATGTATGTGTTGCGTGGTAAAATATAATATATCCCCGCACAATAGCCAGACATTTGCTTTTCTTTCAATATCATTTCATTTAATAGACTCAGTATCATAAGGAAGATATAATTTTTTTGTACTTACGGAGGTAAAGCATCCGTCTATTGGAAACCTGCCCTGTGTTTAAAATTAATTAATCTTTAAATAAGCCAATTTTCTCACCTTTATGTAAGAAATAAATAACCTCAAGTCATGTATGCAAATTTTTTATTCAGTTTATAATAACAAAATTACTTTTCAAATAATTTTATTTAGTTCGTCAAATTGCATTTTTTTTTCTCTTCGTATTTTACTCATTAAGACTTCTGAAAAATTTGTTTTCATTACATTCATTTCCACAGCTATTCTTATCGACAGCTGGCAACAGGTTCTTAAAAAACTAGAGCCGTGAGAACAAAACTAATACAAAAGCAAAGAAAAAATGCTGAATCTAAGCAACACAGCTTTTGAAACTATAAAATGCTTAGTTAACTGTTTCTTGACACATAGATGGAGAAATAGGGAAATTAAAATTATAGAAGAGGTTTCGTACATTTTTGTATCCATTTATAATTAATGGAGACCCGCAAATCATGCAGTGATATGTTCCTCTTCATGGTAAGCATTTTCCTTGTGCGATGCTTTGTAGTACGTCAATTGGTCCTGTTTCTTGATGCTTGTTATTACCTTGCACTCTTGCAAGAGTCAATAATAAATAAGCAAGGCATGTATAAGTGTTTCTAATATATCCTGCTATTTAATGGAGAGCAAGAGACTTCCCATGCTGTTAGCGCTCTTTTCTTCAGCTGCGTGTATGTGACGCTTTGTGTTTCGACCAGTTCAAGTCGTAATAAACCTCTAAGCTTCTTGCCGATAGAGACCGAAAAAAGTCTTATAAATACTTCTCCAGCTCAGAGAAAGATAAAACATTTTTTTAATTCACGAAAATGATTTTTTACTCAAAATGGCGGCCTCCTGGATGTCTTATCTGAGGAATTGTATNACTACTTCTCCAGCTCAGAGAAAGATAACACATTTTTTTAATTCACGAAAATGATTTTTTACTCAAAATGGCGGCCTCCTGGATGTCTTATCTGAGGAATTATATCCCTGAACACAATATACCAATTTGAGTAATTATTTTCGCATAGATATCACGTAAACATAATCGTTTCCGGTGGCAATATTTTCTTTCCTAAATACTGGAAAATTTTTTATATGAAGCTGTGAATAAGTAATGTCGGACCTACATAAAATTGCTTTGTCAAGTATTTTCTTGATTACGCTTAGTACTGATAATATTAAAAACCAATCGGGCGTTTATTTCAAACTATCTAATAATTTTTTAAATGGCACGTCATCTCTGAAACCAAGTGACTAATCGAGAACAAACATGGCGTTAGACTACCGATCTGTGGTGTATAATTGAAGAAACAGCCTAATTTTTCGTTAAACTGGAAGATAGTTATCGATGGGATAGCCTATATTACACACTTTTTTGTTGGGAAATCACAACCTAAATTATGTTGACTTATTTCTTAAAAAGCTTTAAACGCTGGTAATTAAACCTCTTAGATTTAAGTATTATTGCAGTTTTTTTACAGTAGTAGTAGAGTTTAGTGACCCCAATGCACGTATAAGGACACGCATAATTTAAAATCGTATTTGATAACCTGTAAACTATTATGAACTGATGTGTGTGTGCATAGCGTTATAAATAGGAATATGCTGTCATGTGATTCCTTAGTGCCAAATGAGACTTAAAACATAATACGACTTACGAGCTTCAATAACTATTAAGAAATATACACCACCTTACAAAAACATTTATTGAAATTATTTTTTAATAATTAGAAACTGTTTGTGATCAGACAACAAATTCTTGAATATAACAGTGATTTCTTGAAATGAAATCTGACATTTGTGAAAATATGTTTTGTGCTAATATTATTCCCTTTCAGAAAGGTTGCACAGTTTCGAGGAAAAAAAACACAGTATTTCAGAATTTACGGTCGTTTTTCTTGCGAACAGTTCACCTGAGTGAGTCACACAAAAGCAAAGTTTTCTGTAAATTTAAACTTGGTGATTCTTTAAATCATAAAATTTCGATTTCTTCACCGTGCTTCAAAATCGTGCACGATAAGATGACAGCGCCTATATTCATAGTGAAAGGAGATTCTCTTAAACACCTTAAGTTTACATATTTGAGGTCTGATTTCAAGAAAACGCCATCCAATAATTTGTTGTTTTATCTCAAATGGTTAGAAAATCTGTACATCAAACAATTTTAAATATCAATTTTCCGTGTTGCTTACATTGATAACTAAATATTTTACGTCTTTTGTCTTTCATGTTTTTTTTATATCGTTTTGAATAGGGAATCACCTTCCATACTTTCACTTCGGAGTTCAGAGAGAGGGGGTGTGTGTGTTTGTACCTATAAACATGTATTGTTAAAATTTTATCGAGAAATAGCTGCTGCAGGTTTTCTTTCCGAGCAAACACATCCACAAAACGTGCAAGCAAATGTGTCTAAAGTTATTCCGAATGGCAAAAAATGCCTTTGAAATTGTGTGTGAAACTCCGGCATATTATGTAAACCTAGACAGCATTCAAGATGGAGTGTTGAGTTCCAGGATCAAATTTAACTGAAAAAAAATAAACAGTTATTGCCAAATCTCTTACTCCTCAAACTATTTTATGGAAAATACTGCAGTTGCCACCTTAGATTCGCTACAAATTTTAAAATGCAAAAACATTATATGTTAAGTTACAATTTTTATAACCTAAAGGGCAACCATTAGGAATTACAGAAAATATGTATTTAAAGCGCAGTTTAATGTATTTAACTGGTAAACGCGCAATTAGATGGACGTTTACGTGAGAGCGTATTGCAAATGTCTCTCCAAGTAGCATTGTTTTGGGTGGGTCGACGTTAATTCAACCTCTGCTTGGAATTTGAGCCAACTTTGAAAAAAAAAAAAATACTTTGACTGAACATCAAAATGGCACGCGGGCCTACGTTACCCAACGTTCTGTTATTGTACGCCAACCAATGTCCAGTCATTTACCAACCAAACGTTAACTGATATTTTACAACATTGGTAGTGAGTTAGCAAGACATGGTATTACTTAGACTATGCTTATCAATAAACAACGTTTTGCCAACTTTTCTTCGGATCAATTTTAAATAAATTTTATCAGATTTTTTTAAATGAAACAAATTCCTACAAATTACAATGTTTTATTTTCTTCTTACTTTAACATTAACTGTCATTGATTATTACCACCACTCCAAAATCCTACTCGTCAGGAGGCAGGTGCGAGGCCACGCCTTTTGAGTTATCAATTCAGCATGCTATCCACTATTTCATTTTTTCTCTGCAAATACGGTGAAGTAGTACGGAATATTATGTATTTATAATTTAATGAATTAAAACCGTGAAAAAATGTGTGTTTTTGTAATGCCGGGTAAGAAATAGTTATCACGAAAAATGTCATTACTCTGATTGCGCACGAATGCAGCGCGTTGTCCCTTTGGTGTAATTTCCTAGACTTGGTTAAGCATGAGGCGGAGGAATAGCATGGAAGTAGAACTTTAGTAGGGCTTTAGAAATTTTTGAATTAACCGTGAATATACTATATCATTTCAAATCTCTGTATCTTATATTTCTTAACGTGTGGGTAGGTCGCATCTAACTGCTTTTAAAGTGTATTTATAGTCCAGTCACTTCAACTTCCAACTTTTCTGAAGACCTGCTCAAGTTTCTACATACAGGATATTCCTCCGCCTCGTGCAAACAAAGCTTACTGAGCCTAGAAAATTACACCAGACCGACGACGCACCGCATTTTTGCGCACCCAGCGTAACAATATTATGCATAAGAACAATTTCTTAATAAGCATTACCAAACCACCCATTTTATTCATGTTTTATTCTTTTTAATTATAAATGAATTTTTATAATTAATAGATAAAACATAAGTAAAAGTTCAATTCAACTCAAAATAATGTACTTTTATTTTAACACAAGTAGCTATAAAACGCTTGTAATATATGCTATATATAAGAAACTACCAAGCACGTTATACATGGTGTTTTATCAAAGGTTTGATTTAAAAAGTTTGAAGAAACCGCGAACAGACCATAACTATAATCCCTTGTGATATAACTAATTTAGTCATTGTTATGCTTTACATGCTTTCTAGAATGGCACATATATAATTTTAAGCTTTTTGTTCAGTCTTTATTATGTATAACATAATGATAATATCGAATGTTGACATGATGTTTGTAATGCAATGTTAACCCAACATGAAAAATAGTGCCCTTCATAAACGTTACGTTCAGAATATTGTGTCAGCACTTTAACAACTAAACCGAATTTAAAAGACAATTACTTTTGGAACAATAACATCACATTAATATGTTTTATATTTTAAACGATGTTTTATATTAGTGCCATTATGATGCCTAAACCGTCTTGGTCCAACGAAAGTATACGTACCAAATGCCGACAGTAGGTTTTCCAAAAAGTAACCAACATTGCCATCTAAGTAAATTTTGAATAGGACATGGATTGTGTTTTATAAAAGAACATATTTTAAGGAACCATACGAAATTGACGTTTTATAATATTAAAAATATAGTTATGTCCATTGGGGGCATTATATTGGTTAAACAATATTGGCCTAACTTAACAATAAGTACCAATTTCTAACTGTTGTGTTCCCTAAATTAACAAAAGATAATACAACAAACCAAATACATTAAAAAAAACAAAGTGTATAATGTCTTGGAAAACATTCGTATTTCACAAAATACATTATTATAGGAAATGCTTTATACGTTTCGAAAATTAATATTTTTTAGATGTAAAAATTGTTTTCTGTTAATGACAATATGATGGCTGTACACAATGTTGGCCCAACGAAAGTATACATACACAATGTTGACAGTATGTTTTCCAACAAATAACCAACACATGCACAACAGAGTATATTTTAATTTAGACATGGTTTCTGTGTTAAAAAACTATACATTTTAAGAAAACGTGATTAATGGTTTTTTCATTTCATTGTAAATACAATTATAATCCAATGTTGGCTCATCTTAACATTACGTACAAATTACAGACCGTCGTGTTCCCGACATTCACACAGCATATATCCAACTAAACATATATTTAAAAGAGAATAGATCCCATGTGTTGAAAAACATTCGTAGTTCATAAAATACAAGAAAGGGACATTGTTTACAATCACAGCGTTTGTTACACAATTTGACATAAATAGTTGGTTTTACAATGCTGGCCCAACAGGAAATGCATACCAACTACCAAGAGTATGTTTACCGACATTTTACCAACCATCAACAAACCAGTTATATGTTTTAAAATATTACAATTATGGTATGTTCAGACATTTTCTTATTAAGTGGCACCATTGACTTACGAGCACCTAATAATTTCATAGCATTTTCGTGGTGGCAAATCTTCGTTGACATATTACATAGTGCCAGTTTTGTATTAATGTATGTGTTCCAGCCCAACATATAGCCAACCATTCCAACCAAATGCCAACAATTGGGTCAACGCATGTAGCTACCGGAGTCTGTTCCACACAACTCCTTCAATTATCATGTAAACAGTTGGCCCACTTTGAGGCGTTCCAAGTTTATGGCGATAAATGCAGTTATAATTTATCTAAAACCGCGTTTATATGTGCAATAGCATTCAGGTAACTGTTTTCATAATTCCGACTTGCTGAATATTAATCCATTTTTAAATAAACATATAACTTTACCCTACTGCAACCCCTGTTTTTTAAATAAAATAATTTGATAAAAACACCAGATTTCGTAGTTACTATACACTGAGACGACAAAAGTCATGGGATGCCACCTAATATCATGTCGGGCCTCATTTTTCCCGGCGAAGTGTTGACGCATTCTGCGTCCCTATATTTTATTCGTCAGAGCACACGCTCTGGCGAAGCTCGCAGGCGGACGACCACAATAAGGATTAAGGGTTTGCGGACGTGCCAAAAGAATACCGCAAGGAAGGCGCGACCGCGCCTCGCAGATGCAAAGGCGGGCTACCAAATGTTCCTGCACGTGCAGACGAAATCCGGAGACAACAGAAGGCACCAGGGCGTGGACACAGCTGCATTTTGCAGCTGCCCAAGAGACACCGAGAGCCCACACCAGCGGCTGAGTCTGTCCCCGGCTAGTGTTAGCAATAAACATTGAGAGCTTTTAGCGGGCGTGCTGGGAGAATAGCGGCAATATCAGAGGACAAGGGAAGGACCACGTGCGCTGAACCAAAGGCCACCCACCAAGTAGAACATGCAGAACGAAACAATAAAACGTCCAAACCAGAGTCGATGGACGACGCCGGACCGAAGTGCGGAGAGCTAGTGCACCGAACACGTGTTTTATAACCCAGGGGGACACGACAAGCGCCCGATCATGTGCAGGGACGGTGCAAGTTGAACATGGCGATCGAGCCTACAAAACCACGAGGAGGAGGAAGGAACGGATCAGTCAGTCGAGAATCGAGCAGTCAGGCAGTCAGTTGGAGGACCTAGAGCGAGACGTCCGGTTCAGAACCGGACGACATCAGGCAGTCAGACGCGAGCAGTCNACCTAGAGCGAGACGTCCGGTTCAGAACCGGACGACATCAGGCAGTCAGACGCGAGCAGTCAGTTGAGAGACGTCAGCGAGTCAGTCAGTTGTAGTCAGTCGAGGATCGAGAATGCATCACGACGTCGACCTCAGTCGGAGGCCGTCAAGCGGGACGTGCGGCGGGAAGAATCCGAGAAAAGTCAGTCAGACTTCGTCAAACGAGAAGGGTGGACCGGGAGCCGAGAGAAAACGAGTTCGCCAAATGCATCAAGACGTGGACCTCAGTCGGAGGCCGTCAAACGGGACGTACGGCGGGAAGAGTCCGAGAAAACGGCAGCCGGCCGTCGCCAAACGAAGAGTGCTGAGTGGACCCGGGAGGAGGAGTTCCGAGAGCAGGCGTCGGGACGCCCCACCAAGCGCCGGAGCAGTTCCAAGTCGCCAGCCGAGGGAAGACAGCGCCGCAGTGTCAGATAAGTAGTTCTACACCAGGTGTGAAGAATCCTGCCCCCCCCCCACGTCACCAATCGTGGCTTCAAACCATACGTAGCCTACATAGAAAAAGGGGAGGGGAGTGGTCTCTTGAGTTCATGTCCTGAACTCGCAAATAAAGTGTAATTTATTAGTAAATTGGACCTAGAGACAACAGTGTCGACGTATTCCTACGCCTTATCACTGAGGGCTAGCATCAAGTGCTGGCGCCTCACGCCGCAGAGCAGATTCAATACCTACTTCCAAACTTCAGCATTGGCAGGTATCAGTGTAGTAACTCGACGTGGCATGGACTCAACAAGTCTTTGGAAGTCCCCGGCAGTAATATTGAGCAATGCTGCCTCTATAGACGTCCATTATTGCGAAAGTGTTGCCGATGCAGGAGTTTGTGCACGAAGTGACTTCACGATTATGTTCCATAAATGTTCGATGGTATCCATATTGGGCGATCTTGGTGGCAAAATCATTCGCTGGGATTATTCAGAATATTCTCCAGACCAATCGCTAACAGTTGTGGCCCGGTGACGTGACATAGCGCATTGTCATCCATAAAAATTCCATCGTTGTTTGGGTGCATGAAGTCAATGAATGGCTGCAAGTGGTCTCCAAGTAGTTGAACATTAACCATTTCCAGTCAATGGTCGGTTCAGTTGGACCAGAGGACCCAGTCCATTCCATGTAAAAACAGCCCACACCATTATGGAGCCACCACCAGCTTGCACAGTTCCTTGTTGACAACTTGGGTCCATGGATTCGTGGGGTCTGCGCCACACTCGAGCCCTACCATCAGCTCTTATCAACTGAAATCGGGACTCATCTGACCAAGCCACGGTTTTCCAGTCGTCTAGGGTCCAACCGATATGGTCACGAGCCCAGGAGAGGCCGTGCAGCCGATGTCGTGCTGTTAGTAAAGGCACTCGAGTCGGTCTTCTGCTGGCATAGACCAGTACAGCCAAAGTTCGCCGCACTGTCCTAAAGGACACGTCCGTCGTAGGTCCCACATTGAGTCCTGTGGTTATTTCATGGAGTGTTACTTGTCTGTTTACACTGAGCATTCTGCGCACACGTCGTTGGTGCAGGCCGTCGGCCACTGCGTTGTCCATGGCAGGAGGTTATGCCTGAAATTAGTTATTCTCGGCACACTCTTGACACTGTGAATCTTGGAATGTTTAATTCCCTAACCATTTCCGAAATGGAATGTCCCATGCGTCTAGCTCCAACTACTATTCCGCGTTCAAAGTCTGTTAATTCCCGTCGTGTGACCATAATCACGTCAGAAACCTTTTCACATGAATCACTTGACTACACATGAAAGCCCAACCAATGCACTGCCCATTTATGCATTCTGTAAGAGATACATATGCCATCTGTATATTCGCATATTGCTATCCCATGACTTTTGTCACCTCAGTGTATATCTTCGACCACTTAAACATTAAACAGACACTCAGTCTTCATTCTCAAATAACTTTTCACCACGTTAGTATTTAATGCATGTACCAAGCACTTGCTGCCGTTATAAACCACATTAGCGATTTGCATGTTTTAGACTTTTTTCATTCGTGTCTCACCTGTACCTGCAAGTTGTCGGTGAGACATTCTCTGTGATTCACGATCTCAAGACCTCGACGTTAAGAGCCGCCAAAAGCTCTCCACTCCACTCGTGTAGCAACAGCCAGTTCTTCCTACGCCACAGCCTAGGACACTTACGACGAAATGCATCGCGTATACTGCGAAGGAACTGCATATAGTTGGCATTGTTTACAGTCTCTCCTTGCTGGACGAATTCCATGTAAACAATGACCAATGTATTGATGATTGTTCCAGTCAACAGAATACTTGTTTGTATGGGGCCAAAAAAAATATTTATTAACCCCAACAAAATATTTTTGAGTAATCAAAACTTTAAGAGCGACAAAATGAATTTGGTTGATCTAACAAAATATAAGCTTGGATAAACAACACCTTTGCATTGAGGCAAAAAATAGACTGTCAACAAAATATTTAGTCGAATCAACTGTATATATTAGTTTAGTTACTCATTAGACTGCCTTTGTTCAAAAATACAGCTCGAGATTTGTTTATAATTTTTGTGACAGTTCAAGCATTACCTTGCATTTTTACCTGTCTTGGAGCGGTTTTTTTTCCACTGTTGCGATGACTGAGACTTTCAGTTGACCGATCTTTTCTTCAGTTGCCGATTGTACAGAAAACGTGTTTCGTCCTCTATTGCGATCCGGTTGATAAATGCCCCATCGTCGTCAGCACTACCGACCACATCACCTGAAATATTCACGCGATCGCCACGTTGGTGTTCTTCAGGATACGTGACATACACCGTGATATGTACAGGTCATCTGACAGAATATGTGGCAAGTTCAATGGCTGATCCTCATTGGCTGCTGCGAGAGCGTCTACAGTTTTGGTCTGGTTGGCACGTTTCAACGTTGCAACTTCCTCGATCTTGCCGTAAGTTCCGTTCGTTCGTGGTCTACCAGTGCGTTCATCACCTTCCAAAACTCTCTCTCCCCTACGCGAAGCGTTGGTGCCACTTAGACGCAGCACTGCAGCCTATGGCATCGTCACCGTGCACTTTGTTATGATGTGATGAGGCCTTAGCTGAACGGCCTGCCTGATCACACCTTTAAACATTAAACCAGGGCACAAGCGTGATTGCAACAACAACTTGTGAAGGACAGTTGCAGAAATCCCCTCCACCGGCCAGTAAACGGGGCCGAAATATATTAAACAACGCACCCGATATAGGCCGGCGTAACACTGGGAGCGGCGTCTTTTGTCGTCTACCCGACCACAGAGAATACCACTGAAGATGGGTGTGCCCGGCCGTCGTTAACCACCTCCTATAGTTAGCCTCCAGCAACATAAACAAGATGGGGACTTTCCAATTAGATTGTAATTGCGTCAGGTAATAAACATTTAATACAATTAATTAGCATCTTGGTATACCATTTTAAGCTCCCCCGATCAATAGTCTCGTAAATAGTTATTGTATAATCCTTATTTTCAATAAACCTCATATAAGACTATTGAGTTCTACCTAATCATGACTGATTATTTGAGCTACGCCCATTATCACCTTTCACGTATGAATGACTTAAAAGGACCATTCGTAACAACGTGTTCCATCGTCCGAGACTTTTTCCCAGCGGACATACCTGATTTCTGGCAGAACTTGACGTTTGGCCTGAGCCCAAAATGTGACCTTTCCTTGTTCCGCACCCCCTCGTTCAGCTACACTTGAAAACTAAGGCCGTCGCTCCGCTTACACCAAACCGTAATGCACACAACTGTCCGAGTGGGGTTCCAAAACTTTGTTCTGCGAGTAAACGTTTCTCTTTGGCTGTCCCACAACACTTTGAGCAAATATTTTACTCACTCATGGCAGTGTCCCAAAACTACATTGTAATTACGCTGAACATCTCACCAGAGTAAAATTTTTACACTCACTATTTCAGCGAGCAACGAAGGGTAAACTCAAAATGGCGGAATGTTTAGTAAAATTGAATAAAACTGAAAGGAAATGTAAACATTCTGGTTACAGACACACACGGGAAAATTGCAAATGGCGAGTGATGAAATAATATATTATTTTAATTAGCCCTTATAAAGGTAAAATTTTAAACGTACTGTTTATTGTTAACTTGTGATAAGCTCTTTATGTATAAAAATTATTTTCTGGAAAAAATAAAATTTATGGAAAGTGATAAATGTGTTTTGGAATTTACAATTTGTTGCTTAATCAGTATCTGTTTGTAAATACAGCATGCTATTTACACAAAGCTCGTTCCAAAACCACGTTTACTCTTTCTTTACTCTGTGTTACTTTACTCTGCTCTCGGAGCAACGGTTTGGAACGCCCGCACCGCCCCGTGGTGCAACCTACCTGCTTCAGTGCACCACAGCGACACTGGGTCGCCGTGGTACGTGGCTGCCTAAACTCGGCTACCAGTCCACGAACTTACAGATCGTTGCCGTGGTGCGTGGCGGCATAAACTTGGCTACCAGTCCATGAACTCACTGAATTTTGTAGCAAATTATTTTTACAGGTTACAGTTTACGCAAAGCATTTCTTGTTTTTATTTTAATCTAATATGTTAACAGAAATTTTTTTAGTGACATTTATTTCTGTGTCTTTCTGGAAGTGTTTAAAGATTGTGAGACATTGTTTAAAATATAATCACCTAATAAACTTTATTAAAAAATTCTGATAAAGTAAAGTCTTTGTCATAATTTTAAAAGAAATAGTAAAAACCACAGTGTCGCAAATAAAATTTCAGATTGAGAAGGGTTCCGAAAGAAAAACGACACCAAACTAGAATGTTACCTTTAACCCAAATAACTTAACATCATTTTTAACAGTCTATATATTTCTGATTGTGGAACAGATTCTTGAAGTTTCTTTTAAATATCCCGAAAAGCGTCCATTTTGTAAGAGATTTGTAAAGGATTAATTTCGAACTTCTTCAAAACAAAAATAGTTAATAACAACAATAGGCAACATTTTTACGTAAACCGTTTATAAGGCTGTGTAAATATAGGCAAATATTTTAGACTGACAGTCAAAACTCAAGGTAACTATTATCTGCGGGTGAACACCAGCCTTTAATGCGCTTGAAAGGTTATTCGTTATTAGTGAAGGGCATGAAATACCGTCATTCTCTGAATATAAATGAAAAGTCTAACAGCTCTTTTATTCTACCTAACATGACATATTACTTTCAAACAGCGTTTCTCCCAAACCACGAAAGACTAAATTGGGCGGATGCTAAAGATCTGAATAATAATAATTCTGATAAGGAAAATTTCCGCTTCTGACATCCAGCGCAGAAGGAGATTTAAAGTCGTCAAGAGAAAAATGGGTAGGATAAGAAATTTACCTACTAGTTTCTTCAAAAAATTAACATCATATCGGAAAACTAACAGTGCAATACATTTCTCTGTTCAAGAGGTATTGTATTCCATAATGCAAGACGTAATTGACGTAAGAATATTTAGAGCAGTAGAAAAATTATTACTAAGAAAAGTTAAAAATTCGGTCAAACCGTTATTCAGAGGTTATGTTTTAAACTCATTTAAGTTATTCTTGGGAACAGTTACTTTTGCAAAACTCAGTGACTAGTCAGGGTCAAACATGTTCAAAAATTCCGTTATCTTGGAAAAACAAAAGAAAACCAGAAAAATGTATATATGTAATTATATAGACACATTTAAGCTCAAAATTGTTTAATGGCCATTACTGCACTTCTTTACTTCGGAAACTGCTTATTTAAATTGAGAGTTTGAACATAGGTCTGCGTGTAAAAGTTTAGGGTGGACCGGAATTCCATGTTCTTAAGTATGTGATTGGCGGAGATACACATCTGTTAGCTTAAACGAATGATGGGAATCATCGTAGGAGGTTATTCTGTCTTCTCTAAGTAAAGAAAATACTTGCTTAACAAAGAACGTACCTTAAATAATGTCATTTTTAGCTCTTTAACAGTGAAGATAAAGAAAATAAGAAAAATCTGGTTTCGCCGTTTACATAAAATATCAAGGAGATTAATTCCTCCGTAAGGAGAAAGGTAAATTTGATATATTTTAGATCTTAGTGCTCAAAGTAAAAAGATAAACATTTTTTAAAGAAATACTGCTACAGGTTAGCGAGAAAGAGACATGAGTAAAATATGAAAATGTATTAACTTGACACAGGAAATTAAATGCTAACACAAATTTATGTAATTACAAACAATAACTTAATTCCTGTTTACTACTTGATTTTCATTTGGAGTGATGAACAAATTTTAATATGGCCTAATAATAATGATCTAAATAATACAATTTGTATGCAATCCACAAGTTGTGTTTATTTATTGCTAGTTGAAGTCCAACAAAAAGGAGTAAACACAAACCAAAAAAATTTACGTATTTTTTAACATATGTAAGAAATTAATTTTCTTTTTAATATAGCATTCATAATGAACAATTCCGCATTAATAACACTTATTTATATTTCACCGAAATATTATTTATTTTCTGGTTTCACTAGAATATTAACTCCTCTTGTTGGTAACTATTCTAACACTGGCGTTTTAACTTATTGTGAAATAATTTGGAAGTAAAACAATATAAATTAAAAAGCGAAGTTAATATAATGTGATCCCATATATTTTTGCGAGATTCATAACGTGTTTACGAACATCATACAACTGTTTGGATTTGTTTACTAATTTTCTAAAAGCACAGTTTTAAAGTGTATAGAACCTGTTTTTAATTATTATAAAATGTGCAATCAAAGTTAATGGTGACATACGGACATACTTTCTTCTTATTGCCATACATGGAAACTGTTCAGACGCTGATGATGTAGTGTTTAACTTGCAATGAGAGCAAAATTATTTGATATTTTTACGAGAATGGGTAGAAAGTGTTCCGTTAACACGGCTTTTAGCACAGATAGCCACACAGCTCAGCTCCCTGTATGAGAAAGCTATCACTAAGAGGTAATCACGCGTTTAAAAGATGTTGCAAAGTGTGCAGAAAATTTTTCTGATTTCCTTTTCCTCCAAAATTTACCGTGCGATATGTCACTCTAAAAATTAGTTTTTATATTTATTTAAAAAAAAAAATTATCACCATTAAAGAATAGCCCGAGTGCAGCGAAGGTTGCCACACAGTATCATCGTAGCCACACAGTATCATCAGATGTGCCACCAGGGGCCATACATGTCCCTCCATCATTCACAGTTGCAAGACGCCGAATATAGCCTTAGTAGCAGTGCGAGAACTGTGAACCACAGAACCGAGTTCAGTGAACACGCAGCATGCCCCGACAGCGCATTCGACAAGCCTTTGCCCAGCTGGGTGAGTTTGAGAGAAGCTGCATCGTCGGCCTCCGAGAGGCAAGTTGGACGTTCTTGGCGCATTGCTCGCCACTTGAACAGTTCTGACTACACTGTGAGTCAGTGTTGCACGCAGTGGGGACAAGACGGTAGACACGCCCGTCGAGAAGTCTCGGGTCGACGCCGGCGGACCACCATCAGGGAGGATCTTCTCATAGTGCGACAGGCTGTAGGCACTCCACATGCGTCGCTGGGCACCATCCAGGGACATGGGACGGCAGCTGGGGATACGCATGTGCCCACCAGGGCCACGTCCAGGCGGCTAGCAGAGCGGGATCTGTCGCCAGTAGCGTCCCTTACGACGTCTACGACTACGACCTGAGCATCGTCGAGCACGCGTGGCCTTCTGCCGGGAAGGGGCTGATGAATCACAGTTCTTTTAGGATGCATACGACCGCAGAATTCCGGTCTGGAGACGTCCTAACCAGTGCCGTGATTCACACTTTCATTGTAGAGCAGCATCACCCCCCTCGACCCCCCCCCACCCCCNNTCGACCCCCCCCCACCCCCGACGAGAGGTGATATGGTGTGGGATGCCATTTACTACGATTCCAGCACCTAACTGGTGTTACTTTAAGGAACCCTGACGACGCGGCGATACGTCCAGAAAATTCTGCGACCATGTGTGCACCACGTCCTGGTGCAGATTGACGACCCCATTTTCCAGCAGGATAATGCCCGGCCTCTCACAGCATGGGGTATCTCTGGCCTACCTGCGTGATGTCGACATGCCTCCTTAGCCAGCAAGGTCCCCAGACCTCTCGCTCGTTGGGAACGTCTGGGGGTCAGGTTGGACGGCAACTTCGGCCAGCGGCAACTCTGACGGTTCTGGAGGTTCGATTGTGCCAGCTGTGGCAGTGATCTTCCTCAGGAGAACATCCAGCGTCTGTATGCCTCCATGCCCGACCGTATCGCAGCCTGTATCCGTGTAAAGAGCGGTCTAACTCCAGACTTAGTGCATCCTGCAAATGTTTGTCCCCTGCAATACATTTAGATATGTTACAATATTTCGATGTTTTATGTACACGTACTATTTTGTCCTGCACCTGTACCCATTTACGTGCCTTTGCGATAGCACATTCAGAGTAATTTATTTTTTTCGAATGTGTTAATTTCAAGATTTTTTAAAACTTAACTAGTAAAGTTTAATTTATACTGAATTTACAGTTTTCAAATACCTTAAACTTGTAAATATAACTCACGGACGCTAAAATATAAATCTTAAGCGAATATATAAATCTTATAAACGACAGTAGGCAATCAGTAAGGACTCAAATGTTATCTAGGTTTCCTAACTGGAGAATTTGGGATATACTCCTCAGACCAGAACAAATCCAATAAATAACTGATGTTATTCCAATTGAAGAAATGTTCGTCACCAAGATAGGTAGACTTCAAATGAAACTAAATAAAAAAGATGGTCCATAACAGTAGTGTAAATTTTTTAAGGAAACACACTTTCTCCGAAAATAATGCAGTAATGACAGTTCAGTTGTATCAACTTAAAGTAAAGTGACACTAGAAGAAATTATATATGTGTCAACCCATGCCAATCACTTGGTTACTTAAAACCAGAACTGGTTTTTCTCACAACTGGTATAAATATCCACGTATTTATATAAAACGAAAACAAACACATTCAGAATAAAATCGCATTAATTTATAACATATTCTTTCATTCAAATATAACATTAAGAAATGACATAAGTATTTCGTTTATTTGATAAAGTTTTCAGTGTAAAGTGCTTGCATTCAATTAAAATACAGTGAGGAAGTACGGGCGAATATGGCTAGATATTGAAACGGTTTTTTCATTTGTACTCCTGGTTTACAAAATTAAAGGGATTCATATTTTCACTTTAAGTTATTTTAAGATAGCTCAATCTGTTAATGTATATATCGCATCTAGATGAGGAGATTGGATATTTAATTCCTTATTAATATATATGGATGGATTAATAGGAAGCTTTTAGTTACTTTCGTACACTCAGGACCACTTGGTTGTATAAGCTCAGGCACAAACAACATGCTTTTCATTTCGTTTCCTTAATACGCATAATCTCTATCGGTGCATGTGAAATTATTGCGTACACATTGGTGAGAATGTTAAGTTACAAATTATATTAGAGTTATTGGAGTTATATAATGTGCGTTACTTTTTGAGTAGACTGAGGTAAATGCTCAAGGATATTTCGAAGTTTACAGACGAGCAGCTTTTAGCGTAGCGTTAGCTCTGAGTATTAAGAATACGAGAGAAGGAGCAAATCTATTGCAAGAAGTCTCTTATGCTCCTTCTCTTTCTATGATAGCAAAATATGGTACCCTCTTGCTTCTTGGTAGGCTATAAAGGACCGTGGGAATGTCATGAGATACAGGATGTTCACGGCAAACTGAGCATGTTTGAAAGCCTTGCTTAAGATCTAATTGTATGCACGATGTGTATTCTGCCGCCTCAAGGAAAATAATCCTTTCCGTGGGCCTCATCACTTTATTCATGCGTAGTTCAAGTAAAACTGTGAAATTATTGAAAAAGTAAAAATGTTACAAATTTGATCATTTTAATATTTCGATTAATTAAAAAAAAAGTGAAATAAATAATTTAAGTTATTACACATGGTAACCTAACCCTTTTTATTCGACGTTAAGTAATGGAACTACTTTCCCTCCATCGTTACCAACTTTTCTTGGCGCATGCCACTCAGTGCATACATTAAAAAATGTATAAGCAGGTAGAGGCAGTGACTTTTTTCTAAGGTTGATTTTTCAAACGTGATCAGTTCATCGTGAACAGCCTTCAGTTAATTTTCTTCTCGCACATCGACTCCACAAGTTCAAGGAAATAAATCGTGTCGAATCACTTAACTGCAATTATTGATACAATTTACAGTTTCTGATTTTAAATTGTCAACTTTTTGCAAAAAAAAAAAAAAATACGCTTTAGAGAAACAAAATCAGTAAATATTCCAAAATACTTTTTTCAATAGAAATGTATGGATCCTAAAGAACAATGCCGTTTTTTATAAATAAAGTTTTAAAAGCACCTTTAAAAAGCATAATTTTGTCAAAATTAAGAACGCCTTTTTTCGTTTTGGTAATATAAAAATATAAAGTTTCAAATAATATAATTTTATTAATTCTTAAATACGAGTGTTGCATAAATATATCACAAAATCAGTATATTAATATATATATATATGTATATATATATTTATATATACATACTGATTTTGTGATTTCTATAAGTTACTACTAAAAAAAATCAACAATTTTTGTTCGCAAAATATTAATAGTTTGACTATTGCTGCAAACGATGGTTTCGTTAATTTATATATATATACACACACACAAATATTAGTCAGCAAAAAAAGCGCCACCGAAATATATTAAGCAGTTAAGACTCAATTCTTGAATTTGTATTTAGGAAATTTACGCGTGGTGTGACATTTCCTTGGCCCTTAAGGGGTATTAGCGACTCGGTATTCAGTGCTGCTTTTATTGATTGGCCAGAACATTGTCATGAGGTGGGCGGAGACAAACTGGCACGCACATTTGAGATTTCTCCGAACACACGTGAGTCACAGAAATATTCTGTGCTGTAAATGCTATAACACGTATTTGCTGGCTTTGCCAGCCCTGGGTACCTATTGAGCAATGGCACGCAACCGTTTTCACAATATGGCTGCAGGTAGAAAGCTCACTCTCAAGAAATTCCCCGCATACAGAAGAAAGGGTTCAATCTTTTGGGAAAACGTCTGCATTTACTGGAGATATATTTGATAGTTTAATTTATATTAAGTGAAAAGTGAATCTCAACCCCTGTCAGTGCCAAAAATTCGTATAATACTACAACTCAAAATTTTAAAACTTTTGTTTGGAGAACTAAGTAAGCATTGGATTATATATGTTAAAATGTACTACTCACCCAATTGCGTCGTCTCGTTTTCCGTAATCTCTGCAAAGAAAAATATACGCTCGTGAGACTAAAATTTGTATAAATAATGTAATTAAATGTCACCCTTAAATTCATATTGAAATTTGCGTACACTAATTTCCTTAAAAATAACCAGACCCGGGGAAAAATGTTTACAAGGGGAGAAAGTGGGTATAGAGTAACGTCACGGTTAATAGCCTATGTCATTTTAGCTGCAATATGTAGCATAGAACTGTCAGTGAGGGGCACTAACAATGATACAACCCTGGTAGAGAACGCAACTATAGAATGAAGCTATTCGAAGTATAACTATAGTATTTTCGCAGTATCTTCACAATGAACGTCGGTGTGGCTATATTTCCTGGGCGACTCTTTCAACACAGGCATGAACAACTGAACAGCTTTCGAGAGAGGACGATTCGTTGGACTACTGGGCAGAGATCTATCGTTCCGGAGAACTGCCTGCAACCTGGACCGTTGTAAACAAGCAGTGAATGGAGGTCGAGAGAAATGGGGATATACAACACACGCGCTCCAGGAAGACTACGAATAACCCAAAATGACCACCAGTAATAAGGAAAAATTCTTCACCGATAGATGTAAACTCATTACGAATAAACGTCTTTCTTTAAAGCATCCAGATACAATGCATTAGCATCTCTGGTTACTTATGTTTCCGCCAAGAATATTATTAAGCAACTTCCGGAGGAATAAGACTTACATTCTTATCGTCTCTTATTTCTTCTTCGACTGACAATCCGAAAACGTTCACTTCGTGTGCCGTTTTGTCGTAATTGGGTCCGGACGGTTGAGGAATTGCAATGCACCGTCTCTAATGAACACGGACACGGATGATGATCGTACTCGAGTAAGGCGAGCCTCTAGACAGCGCACTAACCCTGACTTTGTTGCTTAACCGCGCACCTCACTAGTTGCGTTATTGTGTCGGGAGCGATCTCCTGTAATACTCGATTATGCCTGCAAGTGATCGAGGTAGGCAGACGGCACAACGGTATATTAACAGGCATCCCTATTTGTCAAATGGGTCACATTGTAAAGAGTTGAACCTATAATAATTTTTAAAAAATATGTAATATTTCAATGTCAATCTTTTTTCAGTACAAGAACGACTATCGATGTTTTGTTGCCCATTCATAAAATTTATGAATATAATTTTTTTCTGACTTTCAGACTTTCCAAAGACCACATTTAGGTTTCAAAAAAAAAATTGGAAAGTCTGAAAGTCAGAAAAATGTCACCGTAAGTGGCCTTGCATTTACGAAACTTTTTATTCTGAAGAAAAAAAATTGTGTTTTAAACTCTTGCGACAATGATGTATATTTTCTGAACACATTTCTGTATCAAAACCATATAGTCCCCACTTAAAATTCTGAAGAAACAGAACACATCCTTTTAATATATTTTCCATCGCCTTTCCAATGCTTCCTTACAGCCATGTGTGAACTTGAGGCGTTTAATATTGTTTACCGTGGATTCCCTTTAAGGAAATTTTGCAGCCTCATGTGCTACACTTCATGGCACGGCACCAACTAGCAATCTTCCAACAGAATAATGCCCGCTCGCTTGTAGCATGGCTTTCTCAGGATTGCCTATGAGATGTCGATGACCTTCCTTGGCCAGCTAGGTCTGCGAACTCTTCTCTCTAGGTCAAATACAGATTCAGCTGGGATAACCGTTTCGCATCAGCGGGTAGGTAGAGACAGTTGCGTCAGCTATGGGATGATCTCCCACGCGATCGACTCCATGGCGGACCGTTCTACTTCACGTAACCAGGCATGGAGGGTGCCTCCACGCCCTAAATGTACTATTCATTAAATAAAAAACCCGAATAAATTGTCAATTTTTCTTTCAATCAGTTATTTTTATCATCTTTCCCAGTGCCTGGGCCAAGATTTGTTCCCTTCCGACGTCGTCTTCTGGGTGCGGCAATTTTTATGACAGTAAGTGTAGAGTTAAGGAGAGAGTGGGTCGGGTGGCTCTTAACTACGGTGTCTTGAGGTGTAGAGTTACGTCTATTTAGATAGAATTAAAATAAATACTGCTTATACGTTTTGTAAAAATTTATATGTATACATCTCCTACATTATATAAGCGTATATTCCTACTGAGATAGAATTACATGTTTATCTGAATAATAACTTTAACAGAGCACTCGAAAATGTTTTTAACGAAAAGCCCCTCCCACGCTTTTTGGTATCGTCCCGGTAATATAATAATTTCTTAGCATAATTTCAGAATAAATTTTCTTAGAAAAAGTGACATTCGCGTTCAATAATTATGTGATGACGATATAACGACANTGTAATACTCGATTATGCCTGCAAGTGATCGAGGTAGGCAGACGGCACAACGGTATATTAACAGGCATCCCTATTTTTCAAATGGGTCACATTGTAAAGAGTTGAACCTATTATAATTTTTTAAAAATATGTAATATTTCAATGTCAATCTTTTTTCAGGACAAGAACGACTATCGATGTTTTGTTGCCCATTCATAAAATTTATGAATGTCATTTTTTTCTGACTTTCAGACATTCCAAAGACCACATTTAGGTTTCAATAAAAAAAATTGGAAAGTCTGAAAGTCAGAAAAATGTTACCGTAAGTAGCCTTGCATTTACGACACTTTTTGTTCTGAAGAAAAAAAATTGTGTTTTAAAATCTTGCGACAATGATGTGTATTTTCTGAGCACATTTCTGTATCAAAACCATATAGTCCCCACTTAAAATTCTGAAGAAACAGAACACATCCTTTTAATATATTTNACATTTCTGTATCAAAACCATATAGTCCCCACTTAAAATTCTGAAGAAACAGAACACATCCTTTTAATATATTTTCTATCGCCTTTCCAATGCTTCCTTACAGCCGTGTGTAAACTTGAGGCGTTTAATATTGTTTACTGTGGATTCCTTTAAGGAAATTTTGCAGCCTCATGTGCTACACTTCGTGGCACGGCACCAACTAGCAATCTTCCAAAAGAATAATGCCCGCTCGCTTGTAGCATGGCTTTCTCAGGATTGCCTATGAGATGTCGATGACCTTCCTTGGCCAGNCCCGCTCGCTTGTAGCATGGCTTTCTCAGGATTGCCTATGAGATGTCGATGACCTTCCTTGGCCAGCTAGGTCTGCAGACTCTTCTCTCTAGGTCAAATACAGATTCGGCTGGGATAACCGTTTCGCATCAGCGGGTACGTAGAGACAGTTGCGTCAGCTATGGGATGATCTCCCACGCGATCGACTCCATGGCGGACCGTTCAACTTCACGTAACCAGGCATGGAGGGTGCCTCCACGCCCTAAATGTACTATTCATTAAATAAGAAACCCGAATAAATTGTCAATTTTTCTTTCAATCAGTTATTTTTATCATCTTTCCCAGTGCCTGGGCCAAGATTTGTTCCCTTCCGACGTCGTCTTCTGGGTGCGGCAATTTTTATGACAGTAATTGTAGAGTTAAGGAGAGAGTGGGTCGAGTGGCTCTTAACTACGGTGTCTTGAGGTGTAGAGTTACGTCTATTTAGATAGAATTAAAATAAATACTGCTTATACGTTTTGTAAAAATTAATATGTTTAAATCTCCTACATTATATAAGCGTATATTCCTACTGAGATAGAATAAACATGTTTATCTGAATAATAACTTTAACAGAGCACTCGAAAATGTTTTAACGAACAGCGCCTCCCACGCTTGTTGGTATCGTCCCGGTAATATAATAATTTCTTACCATAATTTCAGAATAAATTTTCTTAGAAAAAGTGACATTCGCGTTCAATAATTATGTGATGACGATATAACGACANCCATAATTTCAGAATAAATTTTCTTAGAAAAAGTGACATTCGCGTTCAATAATTATGTGATGACGATATAACGACAAGGCTTTACTTTACCATAAATCCTGTACCACTGTTAACACCACAAACAAACTTAGAAACTACTTCGATCTGAAAATAGTTCTAAATATCAATAGGAACTTGAAAATTTGTAGTTCACTGAAATTATACACGCTACAGTTATAACGTACGTAAATTTTTTCTGGTTACCATCGTTAAACTGAGAAATGTCGGTTGTGGTAAACAATAAAACACAAAAGAGCAGAAGTTCTGATAAAATTTAAAAAAAAAAGGCATGCCTTGATTTATTTCAACACAAATAACAGAATGCCACAAGACTTAGTCAAGTTATAATCGATCATTTAGCATTTCATAGGCAGCACAAATAACGTTCTCAAATCGAATTTATTTCAATAATAAATTTTACATGATATTGAGGTAGTGCTTTCTCGTGTCTGATGCTATTGTGGTGCAATCGTTTACAAGTGGTTCTCTTGTTTCCTCACCTGACTTCGATTTCGCATTTACTCTGCTTCACTTCGCGTGTTCTCCTCCATACTGGTGGGAACGACAGAGTTGTCCTTGTGAGGGCTACAGACAGGTCTCGCGAGAAAGGATTCCGGAAACATAGAACCAAGGAAAAGGATTTGCATTACTTAATATTTTTTGACTGGGCTAGATTCATTGACAATATATCTGAATACAGGTAACTGTCATAAACAGTAAAAGATAATCAATTCTACAGTTTTCAATTTTAAAACTGCAAAATTATTGCAGAAAAATAGGTATTTTAAACCACAAACGAAATAAATGTCCCCAAATAATTGTCTTGAAATTAACAAAATAATATTATGAACAACTTTATTACAGCGAAATTTATTAAACTTCAAGAAATATTCATTTTGTGCACAAAATTTTCTCACATGATCTTATAAGGAACTAAAATTCTGTTAAAAACAGAAAGTGGTTTTTAAAACTTTTTTACTATAAATTCCTACATATTAAAATTTTGTATATTTTAAAAANGTTAAAAACAGAAAGTGGTTTTTAAAACTTTTTTACTATAAATTCCTACATATTAAAATTTTGTATATTTTAAAAAAGATATTTTAGAATTATTATCGTTTCTATACTGTATTTTGTAAAGTAAACAATTTTTTATTAAAAATGATTGNAAAAAGATATTTTAGAATTATTATCGTTTCTATACTGTATTTTGTAAAGTAAACAATTTTTTATTAAAAATGATTGCTATATAGAATGGTTTTGTAAAATCAAATATGTAGTAAATAAAACTAACAATACCGAAATATATAATGTTATTCAAATTCCGTACTTTATTTTATATTTTGGGAATAGGCGCACTGAGAGACCTTTTTCCCGAAGCCTGTAAGACAGCCAGCTCATATAAGCGCGTCTCATCACATCATCCATGCTGACCCTGACAAGGTACAATGTCATTTTCTGANCAGCTCATATAAGCGCGTCTCATCACATCATCCATGCTGACCCTGACAAGGTACAATGTCATTTTCTGAGTAATGCATATTTCATACAGGCTGCTCAGGATAAAGTGAGCACTTCTGAAATCAACCCTTGAAAAAGTCACTGCCTTGGCCTACATACATTTTAAACGGCGCACTGAGTAAAACGCGCCCAGTAAAGTTGTTAACACTGAATGGGAAGTTTGAGTGGAGATATTTGGGCGGCTCTTAAGAATGAGGTCTTGAGACCTGATGAGGGTGATCGAGGTGAGTACGGAGCGGTGCCGGAATGAAAGTGCGGGGCAAAAGGGAGATCCCCGAGAAATCCGCCAAACAGCGGCATTGTCCAGCACGATTCCCACATGCGAAAATCCGGGAGTGACCCAGCCGGGGATTGAAACCGGTTTTTCATGATGGGAGACGAGCTGGATGGGAAGTGGTTCCATATCTTACCGTAGATTAAAAAGTGCTAGGTGACCATTTGTGGTTAATTATAGCTTTCGGTTTCCGTTTTTTTTAATGCATCGAAGAATAGAAATGAGTAGATTTATAAAATATTTACTTAAATAATAATTTTACAGTTTAACTTGACCGGCGCAAGAATAAAGTGATCAGTCTCATGGCAATGTTAATGGATCTTAAGCAGAATTTTCAAAAGTGTTCATTTTACCGTGAAAAGCCTGTAGGAAGAACTAATACCAAATACACTTTATATGCTAATAAGTTGAGAAGCTATTAGATTTCTGACTCACCGAGTACCAATCCTTTCTGCGAAATCGGCTTCCACCGGTACTAAGTTTTTAAACGTCACGTATGCAATGTCTCTAATTTGATTAGTTATACCGGCGTATCAAAATGGCCAACACCAAGACTAGACCTCTTTTTTACCTAACCTAATTCTCATTTCAGATTAGTTTAAGATCAAATCCATTTAGGCATTGAAAATTATCTAGCCTTTCACGTCGAAACACGTAACTGAATGTTATAATTAACATTTGGAATTAATAATTTCGAAAAAAATTGCCGTTTCGAATAAAATTATTTAAATTATATTTTATAATTTGTTCTCACGTCTGCATATTATGTTCCATACTCTAACCAAACCATTTCTTTAAATTCCCTAGTTCTCGGTGCAAGAAGTAATAAGCGAAAAAAAACATGTAATTTAAGTTTACGTTGTTTCTTTGAGTTTATAAAGCTATCACATTGCAAACAACAATTTGAAAATTGCTGTTTATTCGTACTGGTTAAATTTAATAACTCGTAATTTAAAAATTTAAAATTATTTTTTTTTTTAAGAATTGTGAAAATATAACTGTCTATAAACCGTTAAAACACGCGGTCAGCTAAGAAATTAAAGAGGTAAAACTGGTACAACCTTACACGAGGGACTCATTTGTTACGCCTACAGCATTCAAGATATGCAATTCTGCAACACGTAAATGTTAGCGTTTTGCATAAGGCTACCGGAATAGGCGCTGCATGTTAATCTCGTCCAGCAGCATGATAAACGCGGAAAGGTCAGTATTTCTGGAACTAATGCATTAATAGCACACGTAATACGGAGCTAAAAATTACAGCGTACACTTTATGTTCGGAAATGTATCCCCTCGTCGATAGAAGCACGCAAAATGTAAGGGAAAATCTTATGTCTTGGTAATACTCCTAACATTATCAGGACTCAGGGCTCAGAATGTCACTCCACAAGAATTCAAAAATGAAATATTTAAGAGCGTATAACAAACTACCTCGCCTTTAACGACTTTATATACTATTATATATAATGAAGCGAAATTATCGGTTCAAATACGTCAAATGCAAAACATACGCAAGTGCAAGTGTAAAGCTCAGAGCAGTCCGAAATTGGTTATTGCACTTTTAGTTTACCATGTTTGACTTCTTCACACCGAGCTGTCCATAAAAACAGTAAAATAGCTATTATTAGCCATCTGTTCAATATTGTGGTATTATTTGTGTTTACCTGTAACCATTACGGGAGTAATGGGCAGCTCTGATCTATTCGACGTTTAATGGCAGAGCAGATCCATTAAATATTTCAAATTAAAAAATGTTCAATTGCGTATTTATTTCATCAAACTGAACAATTAAATCGAATACATGTGGATGTAGACTTCAAAGGCACGGCAATGCTAACAAGGCATCGTTATAAATGTGGTAAAATTACATATAAATATGATGACATTTACGCTTTCAAAGTGCGGTGTGAGTAAACAGTAAAGTTATGCAAATATTTATGTTCTTGAAATTCTTAAATAGTCCTTTTTTTTTTCATTTTACACGCCTATGTGAAACAGCAGTTTGTGTAATAAATGATAAATTATCAGGAAAAAGAAAACATCTCTAATTCATGTTCGGGCAAGTTAAACTCCAAACGCGTGTTCAAATGAATTATACTGCTGTTTGGTGGGCAATTCCTGAAGATTGCAAGTCAGTAACAAACCTTTAAGACATACAAGCAATTTTGTAGAATTGACTACTCACTGAGAAGCAGTTAATGAACAAAACATTGGGGTTCGAGCACACAGAGGAACATGGAATCTAAAATACTACCAACCGGATTCACGATCTATTTTTGGTTTCTAATTATCGTGGAGGGGATGGAATGAGAGCGCAAAAGCGCTTGGAAATATCCGCCCCTCCTGTACAACCATNGTTTCTAATTATCGTGGAGGGGATGGAATGAGAGCGCAAAAGCGCTTGGAAATATCCGCCCCTCCTGTACAACCATTAGGGTTCGAACAAACAAACTCCCTGATACAAAACATGTAGGCTAACATGTGGGCAAACATGCTCGGTTAATAGACACTCAGGATCCAGTTTAGGGTTGGAGATTAATCACTCAAGTCTTATGTCACTCAAGCCAAAGTTTAGAACCCTCGTGCGAGTAGAAGGAGAATGTTTCTTCATGTTTGTAGTGTGATAGCACATAGCAAACTGGAACGGCGTAATCTTACGGGNGTTTCTAATTATCGTGGAGGGGATGGAATGAGAGCGCAAAAGCGCTTGGAAATATCCGCCCCTCCTGTACAACCATCCGGGTTCGAACAAACAAACTCCCTGATACAAAACATGTAGGCTAACATGTGGGCAAACATGCTCGGTTAATAGACACTCAGGATCCAGTTTAGGGTTGGAGATTAATCACTCAAGTCTTATGTCACTCAAGCCAAAGTTTAGAACCCTCGTGTGAGTAGAAGGAGAATGTTTCTTCATGTTTGTAGTGTGATAGCACATAGCAAACTGGAACGGCGTAATCTTACGGGNTGAGTAGAAGGAGAATGTTTCTTCATGTTTGTAGTGTGATAGCACATAGCAAACTGGAACGGCGTAATCTTACGGGGATTTTATCAGTGTTCTTCTATTTTTTACCCCATCTAAATTCCACCGTTACTCCACCATGACTCCAGCTCACACAATCCATTCTTCAAAGGCACACTCCCACCAAGGCTAGCCTGGTTAGATTCCCGGCATGGTCACTCCGGGATTTTCGGACGTGGGAATAGCAGCGGCCGATACTGCTGGTCAGTGGGTTTTCTCGGGGGTCTCTCATCCTCCACTCCCTTGCATACCGGCGCTGCTCCATTTCCAATTCATTTCGCCCTCATCGGCCCTCAAGATCTCGTTGCTAAGAGCCACCCAAATCTCTCATCTCCACTCAAAGGTAAAGTGTAGGGCTGAGTTCACTAAGTCATTTTCCTCTTACCGTAAGTTTCCAATTTCTTATCCTACGCCGTTTAAGCAAGTAACCATTCCTCAACAGCCTCAAATCATCCCCCAGTTATTTAAGCGGATGCGTTAATAATCCTAATTCATTTTCTGGTACTCGCAATTTAATTCCGACCTCCCCGGTGCAGTTTCAAGGAAGCCATTCTATGACATTATTTCCGTGTTAAAATTCTGGGTAAAGTAATGTTGTCTGCGTTATCTGTCGATGTAGGTTTAGGCATAGAATATAAATATTATTATAATAGGAGAACATTTGTTGCAGATTTCGTTCGCTTCTTCAAATTTTTTTCCACTTTACGGTTTTTAATTACTTCCTTCGTATTAGTGCGTACATAGATTTGAGTATCACAAGTCGTAACTCTTTTTAAGAAAGTCAAACTCTCCTGCTATTTGCACCTAAATCTCAGAGGTACGTGCATTTAGGAGTGAAGAGGTTTGAGTGTCTCTGAAAAACGAGGCCTTGAAGCCGCCGAGGGTGAAGTGAGTTGAGTATGGAGCAGTGCTGGAATGCAAAGGGGCGGGAAACGGAAGATAAGCTAGGAAATCTGCCAACCAGTTGCATCGTTTGGTACAATTCCCACGTGCGAAAATCTAGAAGCGACGTGGCCAGGAATCGAACCTGGTTCGTTTTGGCGGGAGGCGAGCGTTCTAGCTGCTGCACCACCGTATGTATGTGTTTGGGTGTCTTAAAAAACAGGAGTGTTGTCTTGTACACACAAAGGAAGAAAACTCCAACGGTATACGGTCCTTCTGTAATACAATTTATATAGCATGTTCACTGTTAATTGAGCACTTTTGAAATCATTGTCTGAAAACTTTCACTGCCTCTACTCTATAATTTATATTTAAAACCTAGAAAAATGCTCAGTTAATTCAAAATTGAGANTGAAAACTTTCACTGCCTCTACTCTATAATTTATATTTAAAACCTAGAAAAATGCTCAGTTAATTCAAAATTGAGATAATTTTTAGATAGCACAAGTATAAAACGCCTCTGATACACGACATATTTAGGAAACAGCCAAGTACGTCATACATGGGATGATTTTTCAAAGGTTTGATCACAAAAGTGTGAAGAAACCGCAAATAGCCTCACATGTGATAACTCGTAATTGTGAGTGTAAATATAGAGACACTGGATTAAATAGTCATTAATTTCAAACATTGCACTAGCACTGCAATGTCAAGCGTTGGAACTATTTCTATAAATCCGCTGTTGACTGAACTGTAAGCCTGTATGCCAATGTGTGCTGTAGTTTATGCATTGCCACGGGCAGTGGTTTAGTTCAAGTGCTTATTTCAAAACTGCTCCCTACCGTCAGATGCCTTCACAGAGATATATGTTTACAACAAATTTTTTCATACATTAGGAATAGCTGTGCCTGCGGCTTCGCTAGTATGGAATACAGATTTATTGTTTAGGTTTTTCTTTGATAAATGTTACGTTTTTAATGGGGAAACAACTGCTTGAATGTTACGTATTTATCTATTGAGAAATGAAATGGTAAAAACATTTATTAGTATTTCTCTGTTATAGATATGTATATGCTACCGCGGAGTTTTTTTTAGGTCTTTATATTCTACACAATTATTTACTACATGATATTCTTCCATCATTAACTGTTTAGACAGCGTATTGCAAGAGAGCGCGCTGGCGGCAAACTTTTTTCCGGATTGATTCACTATTATCGTCACTGCTTATTCCGTATGTTAATTTACGTAACAAAATATATACTACAACCTGGCCAGAGAACATAGCTATGAATTAAAAAAAAACACGTAAATCGCATAAGTGATTATCGAGTGATAAGCGCACTAACAGACAGAGAGACGTTGAGTTTTATAATATGTATAGATGTTAAAACCGAAAGGCATATACGAATCAGTTGGTTCAACTGCAGTGGGAAAGGGAGTAAAAAGCGAAATGCATTTTTGTTTTACGGAGGACGTCTGTAGTTACCGACTGTTGTAAGGGCGAACGTGTTTCAAGCGCGGCACGGGGCGTGTTCACGAAGTCACGGCAACATAAACTCGTGAGTCATAGGCCGCGCGTTGCACAACCCATCACACGAGCAGTATTTCTCTAGACACCGTTGATGAAGAAAGACACATGGTTGACTTAAAGTGTCGGTGAAGCATCGTAAGTAAAAACGTTTTCAGAAAAACTTACCGCAAAATAACTTGGGTTGCTGCTGCGACACACAGAGCATAACTTACTGTGGTGTGTATCACATAATATACATATCGCATTTAAATAAGTTACCAGCTACTTACAATACGCCATCGGACTAAAAAAAATCCTGGTTTACATCCCGGGTAATTCATGAATGTCCGTTTTCATTTCAACGTAAATTTACGTTAGTATACAGGATGATTCTAAAATCATGGGACAAACGTTGAGGGGTGGTAGAGCTCACTTAAGCAAACAATTATTGTATAAGAATATATGGGCCGGAGTGACGCGTTGAGGCACAAACACAAAAATAACACATGAAAAGCAAAACATTGTTAATTTTCAATCAGTACTGGCGATAAATTAACCATCTTCCAAAAGTTGCCGATGTAATCGCTCAAACATTTTGTGGTTCGGCATGCGTCTACGTGGAAAGTGTTCCCGATACAGCCGTAGCGCTGCTCTGCCGTTACCATTAGCAGCACCGTACATTAGATGCATGTCTACCTTTTCGCTATTCGTAAAATCACCCATCACGGCCGAACTCTCAAGCGCAAATGCTTTGTTCGCTGATGCAGCAGGTCACTGGCGCACCGATTGACTACCCTCAACTATCGCCACCATTGTCAGCCAATCACGCCATATGTAGAGGTCGCCAAGCATGCGTGACTGTTGGTGGATGCATTTCCAGCAACTGTTATAACATGTTCTGCACGGAATCACTCGTTAAGTATGCTGCTAATGAAATTTTATGTTTCCGTTAATGTGTTACGTTTTTGTGTTTGGGCCTCAACGCGTCACTTCCGCCCATATATTTCTATACAATAATTGTTTCTTTTTAGTGAGCTCTACCGCCCCTCAATGTTTGCCCCATGATTTTAGAATTAACCTGTATAGCTCGTAATCAGCCCTTAGTTAGACTTCCGGTAAAAAGCGTAAATAATAAAAAAACTAAATAGTTTTACAAACATGTTTATAGTTACATCTGAACTTTCATGAAACGGTAAAAAACAATGCATCAGGACGTGTTATGTTATCTCATTCGGAACAGTACCTGTAGACGTTTTATGGACATTCGTCGACAGGAGTCTTTACGCACACATTAGGTTGCTTGAAGGGAAAAAAAAATATCCTCCCACGTTCGCTCGAGCATTCATACACATAGAACTCAAAAAATCGAGAAAAATCACAGTCCATACAATTGATCATTACTAGCTGGTCACAACGAGGACCCATACCGACTAACCATACTAGACAACGACTTATACCTAAGACTAACTCCGTCCAAGACTGGTTCATGGAGGAATTGACGGAGCACAAGGCTAGCTCCTGACGAGACCAGTTCCTGAAAAACTGACTAGAACCACCGACAAGACCAACCTACAATACATCCCACCTATACAAACGATGGTGGTCAATTTCGAAAATAAAGTCTCTAATAAAACGTCTTGCATCCAACCTTTCGCACAAAAATCTTCTCAGAAAATTCTCAAAACGTATCTACTACCAAAGCTGTTCATACCAAAGGTTCATACTAACTTACCATACCAACTGACCAAGTAAACCCACTAGTGGCAAAACAATCCTCAAAAATATTCCTCTCATTTTATTCGTTAGTCACATAGAAGTCATTCGATTTTTAACGACACGAGTAAGGCATAATACCTCAAATCTACCTTAGCCCTGCTACTGCATGGACTATCATAAATTTGATCTATAACAGACTCTCAACCGATTGTTTACACCAGCGAATTAATAAACCTTTCAGAGAAGCAGAAAGGACTGTATATGCAATTAAGTACACATTACCGTATATATATATATATATATNTACTTTATTCATTCTATTTTTCTAATTATTTTGAAGATTCCAACTGTACATTTCTCAGATGTTTGCAGATCATGGATAGAAGTCAACATTCTCATTCCATACATATCCCCGTTCCTTCAGTTTACTAATGATTAGAGATATATAAAAAATGCTCGAGAAATACCCAGGTTTTTTTTAAGGTCAATCAAATATCTGAGTCTATCAACAAGTTCATGCGAGTCTTTGGGAAATAGGTAGCCAGTATTCTAGGCGTCTCCTCCCTTCTTCGTGTCGGTCATTGCAGCAAATGTGTTGGAGGTGTGTGTCATTACATCGAGATAATCGCCATCGTCATCTTCAACATTATCAATGTCTTCATGTTCATTTTCATCTATGCTGTCTTCATGATATTCTTCACATCCAGTTTCATCCTCAATATTATATTTGCTTTCCTTTGTAGCAGGAGTTGTAAGCTTCTCAGTATTTAGAGCCGACGACCATTTATTTTGAAGTTCGTCGACTTCACGCGAACGTCGTGCAAGTGTACATTCTGCACAAACCGACTCTTCTGCACTCATTCCGTCTTTAGCATTAACTGTCTCCTCATAATCACTGTCAAATCTGTACCCATTGATGTACCAAGAGGTATTACTGGCAAAACTTACTGACTCCCAGTAGACGTATCCTTGCATATCTCGGTATGTTCTTTCAATGAACCGCCTTGCATAAACTGCATGTGGTCATTGTCGTAATGCTTCATAATGTGAGTTCTCTTGCCATCTGCAAACATTTGATGCAGTGTATTAACAGGATGTAATGAAGTCATTACACGCTGTTTCTGAGTGGGCGAAAAAACACTAAATGTATTAGCCTTGATGTCTTTAATTAAGATATCACGTCAAGTTAACTGAATAGGTGAGATTTGGCAGCTAAAAATCACACGAGATGGGTTCTTCTAACAGTCACTCTTCTCATTTCGCCAAGCATTGCAACTTTTACTGAAGGACTTGGCACAGTAAAAGCATTGTTTCCCATGTAATTTGTGGGTTTTCGTGGAAGCTATGCTTATAGTACTACATGACATACACGATTTCACATCGTCAGTGGCATGCATCGTCTTCAATCATACATGAATTCATACACTTGACTCCTGCCTGCCGACCGACTCCTGCATACAGACCGACTCCTGCATGCAGGCCGACTCCACCTACTCCTGCATGGAGACCGACTCCTGCCTGCAGACCGACTCCTGCTTGCAGACCGACTCCTGCCTGCCGACAGACTCCTGCATTCAGACCAACTCGTGCATTCAGACCGACTCGTGCCTGCAGACCAACTCCTGCCTGCAGACCAACTCCTGCCTGCAGACCAACTCCTGCCTGCAGACCAACTCCTGCCTGCAGACAGACTCCTGCCTGCAGACCGACTCCTGCCTGCAGACAAACTCCTGCTTGCAGACTGACTCCTGCCTGCAGACCGACTCGTGCATACAGACCGGCTCGTGCATTCAGGCCGACACCTGCCTGCAGATCGACTCCTGCAGACTGAATCCTGCAGGCTGATTTCTGCAGACTTACTCCTCCAGACTGACTCCTGCAGACTTACTCCTCCAGACTGTCTCCTCCTCTTCAGTACCTCCGCAGACTGACTCCTGCCAAGACATTACTGATTTGCTGGTTTAAAAAGAACAAACGTTTGATACATGAATATAATAATTTATATAATTAAATGCATTCATTAAATGTGTCGGGTATCAGTCATTTTTCATAAGGCGCATGGTCGATGCTGTTTTTAAAGCTATTGCTCGACGAATCCTCAAGCTAAACGAACAGTCGCTAGATAGCTCACCATCGATGCCGCTCACTCGCGAGCATGCCCATGATACTCAATGCAGCGCCATCCGAGCGGGACTCGAACAGGCGACACACACTCTCACCAACATCGATGCCCAGAAGCAAGTCGCCCCTTTGCGTTGCATTTCGCAAAACATTTTATTAACCATTCATCCATTGAACGAATTTACCCTCTCTAATCAATTAACGAAACACATTGTGAATTATCCATCTGATTGGAAGAACATTTCAGATACTGCTCTTTTAAAGCGCCCGCCTTATTCTCCCACAAGGCCTTCTGCCATACATTTGAAATAAAAAATATGGGAGCACTCTGAGTAAACCCAACGACTCGTTCGCTCCAGAAGAAAAACACGCAAGTAAAATTATATATACTATTTTAGTATAATTGTAGGTATATACATATAAATATTTCAATTCTATTCTGTACATAATTATGTACATTCATATCTTATGTATGGTCGGTACATGTAAGGCGATATTATATCCACTCGCAAAGTTGTGAACTCGCATGCAGTGTTTCCGTCGTACCGTTGGCACAATAGTACTTTTAAGCGGTGACCCTATCACTTTATTGGTCACGAAACTGTAGCAAAGTCTAATGCACTCCTCTATCATATTTTCGCATGAATGTGGTTAATATAGTTTGAGAGACAGCAGTCTGAAAAAATCTAATGCAAGGCATTTAAAAAAAAAAAAAAAATCCAATGTGCGTGATGTCTTGAACGTGTATGTAATACGTGACCATTCTGAAGTGTGTTTTTTTTTTGTTGATAATAATTTTGAGCGCAAGTCTACTTGTTTCCTAAAATAACGGGATTTCAATCACACTGCAGTTTTAAGTATGCAATATATCACAAAAACTTAATTTCTGAAAGAAAGCTGAATAAGTGGGATCGAGATTAAACGAATATGCCTTGTACCTAGTATGTGATGAAGTTGTTATTTACCATTATTTAGTCAGAGTAAATCAGTTATGTTTATCAGTGATAGTTTTCATATGGGCGCCGCCATATTGAAGCGTTTTAACGAGTTCGAGACTCATTAACAAGCGAGTGATAAGGGCGACACTGCCACGCGTGCCTAGTGCCCCATCACACCTAAGCTCACGTTGTTGAAATAGCGTTCAGTGTTCTCGTCGTACTGCGTGTACCTATAGGGCTTTAACATGTGACCCCATAATTTGATTGCCGGAAATTCTGAAGCAAAGTTCAGCGAAAGTCCCTACAATAGTTTCCCATTTTTTCAACTAGCATATTATGAGATACGGCTGTGTAAAAAGCCGGTTTAACTGTGTTGGAGGACTTGGAAATAGCATTTATAATGTGCGTGATGTAAGGAGAGTATTATTATTACTTCGTCTTAGGCGTGTTTTCGTTTCGTACATCGGTGTAATGAGAACAATTGCGGTGCCTTTCAAACCGTATAAAGTATTGAAATATTTCGAGTATTTCTTTATCGAAGGTCAGATTCAAACCGCCCTGCGCACCTTAGATGTATTTTATATATGATCTACAGGACACACTCAGAACACGTGGTGAAGTCTGTGTAGACCCACTTTTTCATACAAGCAAACGAAGCAAATTAATATTTGCTATATATTTTTTTGCATTTGTTTAGAAATTTGTTTCAACTTTGACATGTTTGGTGAAAGACTCATTTGCCAGAGAGAGAGAGAGAGAGAGAGAGAGAGAAAGAGAGAGAAAGAAAGAGAAAGAAAGAGAACGAGAGAGAGAGAGAGAGAGAAAGAAAGAGGGACACACACACTTAGAAGTTTTATACGATGAATCAGCCTAATATTGAAACACTACTATTTTAAAGAATGTTTTCCTCGGTACTTGTTATTTAGCTCAAAATCAAATGGTCTAGATGAAAGATCAGCATTAAATGCATATCACCTTGTAGAGTTATAATAAATTTTATGAGGTTTTGCGATGTAATTACAGACTTTTGCAATCATTGTCTCAGAAACGTGCCTGTGTTTTAAATTTACGTTGATCAAAGAAAAGTTACCATGACATTTTTTATAAACTTTCATATACAAAATTATCATTGAAATTAGTTAAGGAACAGCAGACATACCGGGAAGAAAGAAGTGCAGATTAAGAAATAAATATACAAACCGAACAATATTTTAACAAAAGAAATATTTGTTTGAATAGTGAAGAATAAATGCATAGTTGTTAATGAACAAACTGAGAAAAGTCGTTGTTACTGCTTAACGTCCTTTTAAAAGCGTAGTATTTATTTAAATGGCAACGGGATTCAGCTCGGATTTCTTCTGTAAAATATTCAGTGTGAAACGAAGTATAGCCTATTCGCGGTAATGTGAGCACTTTGTGAAGCCCTCCCATTTATATTAATAGTCAATAAATGTATTTTATGGTATTCTTAGACGTTAACTACCGAGTGTGGTGGAATAAACACACTGTGTTTATTACTTACATGGCAATATTTATTTCCAAAAGTGGTGGAAGGATAAAAAAATGTCTGATAGGAACAGCGTAACTAGGGCCCCAAAAGTGCTAACTTAACCGTGAACAGCCTATAACAACAACGTACTAATATGCCTAGCGATTATGACAGAAACTCAAATGCTAGTAATTGCGTCCATGGCAATTTCAAACATTGCATGGGGCAGGAGGGCACGCACTGAAAAATATTAATTAAAACTTTACTAATTTTCCTTATAACACGTACGGTTGCGAGATGTTACCATATTCTTTTCACAAATTTACTTTTTTACATTTAAATTTTCCTTCTTCGTGTGTGTGTATATATATATATATATATATATATATATATATATATATATA